>JAYEAL010000648.1:0-150313 GCA_036419045.1 Scirpophaga incertulas | reverse complement strand
TTTTTCTGTTCTATTATACTCGTATGTATAGATTAAGCGTGAAGAGGTAATAAACAAACAAACTTTCGCATTTGTCATATTATTTTGATAAAAACTGGTTTCGTTTCATCGTATTTTGGTTCCCTGTTCCATCTCACTGCCATCGAACATGCTAAACGTGGCCTTTGGGGTCTTATAACCTGTGGCTCTGTCTACCCCGCAGGGGATAAAGACGTTATCTTATGTATGTATTGTATCATGATGATGAATTGTCTTTAGATTTTAAATTTCCCATGTAACTTATGTAAGAATGGTGTACATTATAATTCGCAATATTATCATGCCTTGAGTTCATTAAAATGACGATAACTTTTTTTTTAATGAACCGATTTTGATGAAACAAAGTTTAGATATTATTCTGAGTTAAAACAAAGCAAATAGTGAAAGTTTCAAGCAAATCGGTTCAGTACTTTCGGAGATAAACGTGAACATACATACAGACAGACAGACAAAAAATTCCAAAAAAATTTTTTTGCTTTCTAATAATCTATTTAAGTGCCCCTCTATCCATTTCAGTCAAAAATACTAAATGTACAGACAAAATATTTTTACTGTCTTATTATATGTATAGATATGTACTGACAAAACACTGGTCACTGAACAAATTGTTGATCTGTGTAACATTATTGTTCGATTTTTTTGTAATTAGGCTTAAGAAAATTGTACGAATACCTACATATATCGCACTAATAATACAATAGTGTATCAACTACCGCAAAAACATATTGTTACGCCGGTGGCTTAGTACAACTTCAAAAGTGATTTTCTGTGACTTAGAAACGTTTTCAGCAGGCTGAAACGTCGTTTCAGGCCGTTTCAGAAGTAGCTCTTTCACATACTAAAAAATCTAAATTACACCCAAGTTACAGTAGTTTTCAGGCGCCTGAAACATGTTTTCAGTACGTTTCAGGCTACCCTCTATCCAATGCCGCAATAACCTGAAAACCCGTTTTCAGGCGTTTTCAGGACCCCTTATGAGCCATTAAGCCTACTTCAGTAAAAGGACATAAATTTCAATAGG
Organism: Scirpophaga incertulas; assembly: GCA_036419045.1. Lineage (NCBI taxonomy): Eukaryota > Metazoa > Arthropoda > Insecta > Lepidoptera > Crambidae > Scirpophaga > Scirpophaga incertulas. The sequence continues at coordinate 149,253 of JAYEAL010000648.1, read as the reverse complement.
AGTGAAAGAGATAGCAATAGTAGAAAGAGACAGATAGTTAGAACATTCGAGAAGTATTAGAATGAGAAAACATCATTAGAAAGAGATAGACAAACACAGAATATTCGAGAAAGATAGTACGGGAATATTCGAGTATTGTGTATCGAGAATATTCGAGTATCGAGACAGTTATACTCGAAACGTCTCGAACGCGCGACGTATTGGACTACACATTCGAGTGTGTCCGCGAATGTTCTGGCAAGAGTGGCAAGTATCTTAGGGGACTATATAAGGCTGTGTCCGGCCGCCGGGAGGCATTATTGTTTTGCGATACAGTGCGAAAACATCTAAGTGATATTGGAGAACTAAGAAGCGACTTTCAGTGCTTTCAGAAGTGATTAGTGACTGTTAGTGTGGTAATTAATAAAAGTTCAGTGTTTTGGTAGACCGCAGTTTAATTTACTGACCCCAGCTCGTAACAATATATTCTATTGGTTGAGTCTATTGGTTGAGTTGAGTTGAGTATCCACGTCTCGTTCATTTCTTTTTCCCACGCACCTCCTATATAAGGATTGTAAAGTCTTAACTGTGAGACTACTATTTATAATGAATACAGTCCTTAAACAGCACTCAACACTTCCCTTTAGCACCGAATATACTAACAAAAGACGAAGGGATATTGTTTGCGCTCAAAGTATGGGAATTAAGCATACTTTCTTGGCCAGATTTTATGTATTCCTGGGACCATTTCTATATAATAGATTAAACGCCAAGCTGTTTAATTGTACCTATCATAAAACTAAAATACTTCTTCAAGAAGCACTTCAAGTTATGTCGTATGACGATACAGAGAAACTATTACTAGTTACCAAATAATTTGTATTTTTATTTATATTCTTATCTTTCTTACTTTGTTTAAATTTAGCTATTAATCAGATATACTATACATTTTGCATTTGATTTGGGAGTCCATATTTTTATTTTGTAATTACAAGCCTGAGATACAGGTTAATCCTAGTTCAGGTATGTTCACAGTTATTATAATACGTGTATACATATAATTTAAGCTAAAAAAAAATGTAACATTGACTATAAGAGTGTTTATTAAATAAATATTATTATTATATTATTAAAAAAATATATATATAAACTCAAAATCGAACATTTTTCAGAATCAACAAAAAACTTATTACTCACTTCATGTAATAGTTGAAAATTGAATAACTGTCACATAAGATTTTTAATTTATCCTTATTCTGTTTTTGCACTAATAGAACGACGGTCTTGATCACGCGTGAGGAATCAAATTTTGCGTGTGTTTATAGTATTATGTCAAGTACGATGTTTTGAGTTGATACACTATTGTATTATTAGTGCGATTGAGTTGTAACATTGTCCTCGCTTCACGTTAACGCGAAAGCATAGTTGGTACTACAGACAAACCCGAGAGGTTTTAGTAGTACCATTGTAAGAATTGTAAGAAAATGTATTGTTTTTTTTTTTGGTAATAAATAATAAAAAAAGCGACTATTTAAATATGGAATAAGGGACAGTATTAATGGAGCCATATTTAGTACCTAACAACACAATCAATTTAATTACACGGTTCCTTTTCGTTTCCTATTTATTGAGAATGTTATCGAGTATTAGGTAATGTGAGTTTATATTAAACAATTATGTATTATAATTAGTGATCTGCCGGATCGTTAAAAATCTAGGTCTGATATTTGGAGTTAAGATCCGCAGATAATGAACTTCACTTTCTTACACAATCGGTGTCGATGCGCGCCATCTTGAGTTGAAACATGTTTCGACTTGCATTGCGCGGCGGGCTTTTTTCGTTTTGCTTTACTTTAATGTAGGCCTGTGTCGATCGATCATTTGTTACGACCCGGGTCGATCGCGACCCATTCGCTTGGTGATTCGATCACAATGATTCGATCAAATGATCGATTGATTGAGGTAGCGGGTTGGGTGTTCAACAGGTCTCGGGTCTCCGATCGGGTGGCTATTGTACGTTTTGGGTCACGCTCGTTTGGTTGGGCTACGAGAAAATTTGGTACTCAAATATTTTAGATACGATTATTACATGATTATGTTATATATAAAGAGATAACTTTTAACACACATTTTATATCTCATAGTGTTCATTGCTAGACGTAAACTTTATAAATGAAATAAAATACGCGTCTGTCATACATAGTTGAATTCTGCGAAAAACTCACTGAATTGTTATTGTTTTTTTGTATCGCTTAAAGACTTTCGTAAATGGATATAAATCCATCACGATTGGTCATTTTGCAATTTAATGATTGATTTGCTATTAATTACCACTATTAATTTTTCATAATGTGGTAAGTAAACATTTACAAGGATAAAAACGAAAATGAATTGTAACAATTTGTTTTCAATACACAGGTACATAAATGATCGTGACTCAGGGACCGAGTTACCGTGACCCAGTCGATCTCGGTGATCGAATCTTTTCGTGGGTCGTGACTCGATCATTCATAAATGCTACGCGATCGAATCACGGTGATTTGATCAATCGCGATCGACTCAGGTCTACTTTAATGTGACACTGGGCAGCTTGTGTGTGGTATTGGATTTTAAAAAATGACTATAAAGAAGTTTAGTAGTGTAAAATGGAGTTATTTTATGATAATAAATGATGAATGTGCAAAGTGTATTTTATATGTGTATGTAATCATACATACGACTGTAATCGTGTTAGGTGTGATTGTATCTTGTACTATATTGTATTTTTGTATTGTATTATTGTGATTGTTAACATTGAAAAGAGGAGATAAAAAATAGACCTTCAGAGTTTCTTGCCTGTTCTTCTCGAGAAGGCTCTCCCAATTTCCGAACAGGTGTCGAGTCAATATATTTTTTCTTTTTTTTTTTTCCTTATTCGTACGTACGGACAAGGTTTTTGTTTTTTTTTTTTATTTATTTAAGCTTTTTTTTTTGTTTTGTTTGTTGACGTCAATAAGTGCCTGTAAAGGTCTATGTTGAATAAATATTATTTTGATTTTGATTTTGTAAAACTTCTAACTTCTGATGGAAAGTATTCTCGTAAAAAGGGTCAACTTCCTTAAAAAATCATTTACAAAGAAAACATCCTCAGGAATATGAATTATTATTTAAAGAAGACTCTGATTAGTAGATCCGTAAAAGATCCGCCAAAAAGTAATGGATACGGACACGGATACGAATCTTTCTTCTGCCTCGAATATCCGCGGATACGGATAAGGATATCCGGCACATCACTAATTATAATATTGTAATTGACGATTGATAAGAGTAAATATGAAATAGACTTACAGATATATAGAAGGTTAAGATTATATATATTACATTCGATTTGAATAGGGAAATAATCTCTTTTTTGAAAAGAATCTTTATTTGATCCTTGCGTGTCAATAAACCATATACTAAAAGTATAAAAATTTTATACACTCGTTAAGTACTATAAAAATTGAATTAAAATTTAATATTTTCAAATTTCGCGCGTAATTAGACGAAGGCGCCGCACGAGTTGTTACTCTGTAGCGATGACGTCAATACGGCATGTAAATAATAAACAAAGCTCTATGTTTGATGCTATGTATTATTATATTCATAATTTAAAAAGGAGTTATTATCTTTTATATATAAATAACTAATAAAGGAATAATAATAAAAGAGTAATACTGACATCGATGTTTCAATACTCCGTAACTCGACAGAACAAAAGTCGGGATTTGCAGCAAAGAATCTTCCGACCATTAATGCATTTATTTTTGGTAAATTCGTACTATCTCCTTTTACAAAACTGCTTTCCATAGTGAGAACCACGTGCGATTTCAATTTAACTTATAACGTATTTATAACGTTCTGTTATATTAAAAAAGCAACCTACAATCTTCTTTTTTTTATTGTTTTGCGGCTTTATACGTACTATGATTCATAATGACATTGACTCGCATAAGTTTACAGTACCTTATGACGTCACGACATGGCGGCCTATGTTTCGCTCTTGTTTTACGTATAGATTAAAAAAGTGAATACTTTGAAACTAATTTTTATATTATTTTTGTTATTTTATGTATTACACGTATTACATGATGGTGACGACTATTTAATGCATAAGCTATCATAGTTATATGCTTTTAGATCTTTTTTAATATAGAGGGAAGTACCCTATTTGCCTTGATTTCTCCGTTTACACTTTCGTAATCTCATATAATAAAAATAGCGATTGTCTACAAATATACCTGTTGCTCCGTGATGGCGTCTGCCATTTTCTCGGCAGTCCTGACGTGGCCCAGACTGATGTACGGGTTGTTCTGCTTACTCAGGTGCATGCTGTCGAAATCGTCCAGAAACTTCTCGAAGATCGATATGGCTTCCTTGATGTTCGACAGTTTAGTTTCATCGCGGGTACCTTTTGACAAGTAATTATTCAAATTCAAATATTTATTATTTAACTAGCTTTCCGCCCGCGGCTTCGCCCGCGTTATATTCGAATTTCCCACAGGAAGGATATGTTTTCCGTCGGTAAAATTATCTTATTTCCTTCCTTGGGTCCTCGGGTTTTACGATTGGTATATACGGGGTAAACTATCTGTGTATAAAATTTTATTTAAATCGGTTCAGTGGTTTTTACAATACTGCCATACAACCTTTCACCCCCTCCTTTCAACCCTTTACAGCCCTTTTCTACTTTAAAAGGTAGCCTCTGTCCTGTCTCAGCCTCTAGACTATCTGTGTACCAAATTTCATTTAAATCGCTTCAGTAGTTTTAACAATTTTTCCATACAACCTAGCATCCCTTCTTTCAACCTTTTACAACCCTTTACAACCTATTTTGTATAAAAAAAGTAGCTTATGTCCTTTCTAGGGCTTTAGACTATCTGTGTACCTAGTTTCATTTAAATCGGTTCAGTAGTTTTAACAATATATTTCTATACAATCTATTATCCCTCTTATTATCATGCCTTGAGTTCATTAAAATGACGATAACTTTTTTTTTAATGAACCGATTTTGATAAAACTAAGTTTAGATATTATTCTGAGTTAAAACAAAGCAAATAGTGAAAGTTTCAAGCAAATCGGTTCAGTACTTTCGGAGATAAACGTGAACATACATACAGACAGACAAAAAATTCCAATAAATTTTTTTTGCTTTCTAATAATCTATTTAAGTGCCCCTCTATCCATTTCAGTCAAAAATACTAAATGTACAGACAAAATATTTTTACTCTCTTATTATATGTATAGATGTAGTAATATCAAAATATTATGCTAGTTCCCATACTGAATGGACTCTTTCAAAGAATTACCCCCTAGTTTATTCATTGGTAGTGCTTTGGAAGATTTATAGTAAATAGAAGTATTTTGTTGATGAAATGCGTATGTTATGATTAGAGATCGGATAATCGGATGCATATTTACCTACAGTTAATTTTTAGCTCACAAATTATGGAAGCGGCTTTTTAAAATACATTTTGTTAAATAAAAATCCTGGGAAAATACGGGACTGCAAATTCAACGTAGTGATATTGTTTGAAAATTACTAAATTAGCACGTGGCATTTATTTTCAAAAGACCGAGACTCCGGGTTCATTTATACAACTATGCATACGTATTTACATGAAGTTTAGTTTCAGTTCCCCGTGCGATTTATTAATGTACGATTTATTACATGAAGAGTGTTATACGAAAGTAGTGAGCTAGTTTGACTAAAACAATAATCAATTAAATAATTGAATAAAAAAACAGAAATGGTGAAAAATTTTATTTAACAACAATAAAAAGCTGTTTCCATACTTTGTCTTAAACTAACTTTAGGTAAATATGCATCCGATTATCCGATATCTAGTTATGATAGTGTAGTATATAACACAAATGAGGTGACTTGTCTTAAACCATAGTTTCAGCAGTTCTAGTTTGAACGTCATTATATGTCATACCTATTACTTTTATTAATAATGTCACACGAATTTTAAAGTTGATTAAAACCAATATTCTTTGGTTTTGTCTTTTAATTCAATTTAATCAACTTTATGAATTGAAACAAAACAAAAATGTCTACACCCGATACTTCTGGTAATAGTTCTATGTCCATAACAAGATATCTAAGACCAGAACGATTCGATACAGAACCAGGAACAAACGGAGCTGAGTTAAGGTGGGTTCACTGGCGTTATACATTTACAAATTTTTTAACTGAAGAAATTAAACAAGATACTTCATCGGATTCATTAAAATTGAAGCTTTTAGTTAACTATTTGAACCCGAATATATTTTGTTTGATTCGAGATTGCCAATCATACTCGGAAGCGATAGAAATATTAGACAAAACATATACAAAGCAAAAGAATGAAATCCACGCCCGATACTTATTAGCATCTCGTAAACAACAACCAGGAGAAACTATTCCTGAATATTTACGAAATCTTAAGCTGTTAGCACACGACTGTAATTTTAAAAACGTGACTGCAGAACAAAATCAGAATGAATTTATTCGTGATGCTTTTATTGCCGGTATTACATGTAATATTATTCGACAGAGGCTTTTAGAAAATACAACTCTAAGCCTAGAGGATGCTAAAAATCAAGCTATTTCATTAGAAACGGCAAAACAAAATTCGCTTGTTTATAACAATAACTTCAGAAGCATAAACGCAAATTCAGTAACAAATAATAAGGATGAAAATCTGAGTGCAACTTCACACTTGAATAGTCAACGTCGCCAGCGTCGGTGTTTCTTTTGCGGTAGTAATAATATACATCAAAGAGTAAAATGTCCGGCTTATAATGCGACATGTCAGTTATGCGCAAAGAAGGGCCATTTTGCAAATGTGTGTAGAAGTCAAAATCTAAAAATCAACGCAGTGACAACGGATGAAGATTATTTGAATCCATCAACAATGGCTACAATAATAGCGGCGTCTCCATCTAGTCTCAGTAAAGCAACAAAGAGTATTACTTTAAATAATATTTCTGCTGACGCCCTTATTGACACAGGAAGCTCAGTAAGTTTCATCAATAAAAGGATTGTTAAGGATATGAATCTCAAGATAAAACCATACAAGCAACCTATTACTTTAGCATCTTTAAGTCATGTCTCATTTGTCGAAGGTATATGCTACGCAACAATAAAAATAGACTCGCACACTTATAAAGACCAGCCGCTTCTTATAGTCGATAATTTATGTGCAGATTTGATCATTGGACACGATTTATTTAGACTTCATAAATCTTTGGAACTGGATTTCGGCGGATCTAAGGAACGCTAAAAAATATGTGTCATAGCAGCATCAGTACCCCCAGCTTCGTTATTGTTGAGAACGCAGCACTAGACGTTCTCGTTGCGTAGCAACGTTTGTTTATGTCACATATTATTATATTAATTTTGATTTTAGTTTCGCTTTGTTAATATTTTTCTTAGTAAATTCTAACATTTTACAAGAGTTTCTTTCTGTCGCCAACAAGTGGTCCTTCGGCGGTTTTCTGTAATATACCAGTTCCGTTATCAAGAGATATATAAGTCCATAATGTTGACTCGGGGAGCATTGAGGAAGGAACTCACGAATGTTAGTGCGGAGCCGCAACAACCAGCGGCCGCTGCAGAAATTGAAAGCGAAATAGGACAAACCTCCTCACGGATGAGCACAAGTAAGTCGAAGACGGTTTGCACAAAAAATAGTAAATCGTCTGTAGAAGCTAGAAGAATAAAGCTCATCCGCGATGCTGAAAAAGAAAAAGCAAAGGTAAGGCTAGAATTGATTGACAAAACTTTAGAAGCTGACCTAGCCGCTCTCGAAGTTGTATCATCACAGCGAAGCGACGTGACTCGCCGCTCTGTAGACGGTGCAGACCATGCGCAGATAGAGAACTGGATCGACAATGGTTGCCAGGTGAACCAGGAGTTACCACCGGCGCACGATGTTGCTGCAGCCCATGACGCTACACCTTTCCACGCCATGACGCCGCAACCACAACATCACATTAGTACCGGTACGGATATTGATAGACTCGCTACCGCCCTGACAACTGCCATACAGACCTCTGCTACTGTGATACACAATGAGCAGAATCAGCTACTTATTTCGAGGATAGCCACGTCCAAAGACTTACCACCTTACTTTGGTGACCCAATCGAATGGTTGCATTTCAGAGAGTCTTACTACGAGACTACCAGGCTATGCAAATTCAGCGATGCTGAGAACATTCAGCGCCTTCGTAAGTGCTTGCATGGAGAAGCAAAGGATGCTGTAGCCTGGCTATTAATTGGTAAGACAAACCCAAGTAACATCATGGAGACTCTTGAACTACGATTCGGCCAGCCTGAAGCTGTTATCAATAAAATCGTAACACAAATCAAGAGATTATCATCGTTACCTCTATCGTATCACACCGACATTGTCAACTTCGCCACAAAAATTAAGAATTTTGTTGTTACTGCGCAGTCCATTAAGCAGTCGGATTATTTGCGAAGTCCAGAACTTGTGAATACAGTGTTGTCAAAATTACCCAGTAGTCTAATTAATCGCTGGTCTGACTATGTATTTGAGCAACTTCAAAGCGATAAGTCTAAGTTTGAGATGTTATCTGACTTTCTTATGACAGAAGCTGTCAAGGCGGTTTCGTCAGGAGTGTCTCATATACACGGTTATGTAGATATTCAAAAGAAGAGACCAGAGGAGCGTCGAAATCAACCACATCGTGTATTTTTGACTGCTGGCGATGATAGCTGCAAATTCTGTAAGAAAGGTGTACACGCGCTACCCGATTGTAAATATTTCAAGCGGGCCATGCGACGCAATCGATGGAAATTTGTACGTATGAACAAGTTATGCTCCCAATGTTTAATGTCAACCCACAATGTTTTAGATTGCCAGAGTACTGTTTGCGACATTGACAGTTGCGGCTTGAAACATCATCGTTTGTTACATTGGTATACGAAGAACGTTAACACGGAGCGTGCTGCGACGCTTACATCAAACGAGAATGTAAACACAAACATCAACTGTGATATTGGTGAATCCAGTGAAGCCGTAGCAAATACTTTTATCTCACAAAAACTTACAGTCTTATTGAAGGTAGTACCAGTAACTGTATTCGGTCCGAAAGGTCACATCAAGACTTTTGCTTTATTAGATGATGGTGCCACAGTCTCACTGATTTCAACACTAGTTGCAGATTCTGTAGGCTTGTATGGTAATAGCGAAACGTTACGAGTACGCGGCGCTTGGTGCTCAGGACAATTGGTATGTCAAAGTGAGACAGTCAACTTTACCGTATCTGGCGCTAACAATGAAACATTCAACATTCGAGCACGTAAGATTGATTCTTTGGATTTACCTGTACAAAAGCTATCGAATATTACAGTTGACCGCTACAAACACCTTCAAAAATTCCAAGATTGTCTACTGTTAGATAATGTCAAACCAGAAGTACTGATTGGTCAAGACCACTACCATTTGCTCGCTCCAATTGAAACAATATCGGAGGGGAAACATGGGCCCTACTTGACTCGTACGTTGTTGGGTTGGTGTGTACATGGCATAGTCTACAACACGCGCTGTAATTTGACGCAGGCTAATAGTACCGAATCAATCAACCATTTATCAACGAGTCTACCAAGCGAAGTCGAGGCACCAGCAGCAAGTTATGAGCTTGCCGAGTTATCGGAGCTCATACGTTATTCTTTCTCGTTTGAAGCCATTGGTGTAATTTCGAACCCTAGACAAAACAAAGAAGAAAATCTTGCTGTTCAAATACTTGATGACACTGCCAAATTAGTCAATGGCCATTGGGAAGTTGGCTTACCATGGAGAAGTGATGCTGCGCTACCCAACTCTTTTCCAAATGCTTACAAGAGGCTAAAGATTGTTGAGAGCAAGATGAAGTCTAATAAAGAGTACGCATCGAGATATCGAGACAGGATTAACCACCTCCTTCTGAACGATTACGCCAGTGAAGTGAAGCAAGCTTCGACTCCGCCTAACCGTATTTGGTATTTGCCACACTTTGGGGTAGATAACCCTTACAAGAAGAAGTTGCGAGTTGTTTTCGATGCTGCTGCAAAGTCTGGAGGGTATTCACTCAACGATTATTTGCTCCAAGGTCCGGACTTGCTACAATCCTTATTAGGAATAATGTTTCGATTCAGAGAAGGGCAAGTGGCTATAGCAGGAGATATTAAAGACATGTTTTTGCGCGTGAAGATACGAGAAGCAGATCGAGATGTCTTCCGTTTTCTTTGGCGCGAGGATTCCAGCCAACCTCTAAAGAAGTTTGTCATGACGTCCTTGGTGTTCGGAGCTAATTGTTCGCCGTTCCTAGCTCAGTTTGTGAAGAACAAGAATGCGCTGCGTTTTCAATCAGAGATGCCTGATGCAGTAAACGCTATTATCAAGTCTCATTATATGGACGACTGTGTCCATAGTATGAACGATGTTGACAGGTGCGCAAAGTTGGTAAAAGACATATCTTTCATACATAAACAAGGTGGTTTTCATATAGTCAACTGGGTGAGTAATAGGCCTGAGATTCTAGACGGCATGCCAGAGGACGAACTTAGTGACAACGCTATTAAGTTGAAGCTGGGAAGCCATAATCTGAACGAGCGTACCTTGGGATTGTTGTGGTACCCAATAGCAGATTCGCTGGGCTTCGATTTATCCCTAAAAAGAATTGCTAAGGATTTAGTTAGTGCCCAGACTCGGCCTACAAAACGAGAACTTTTTAGAATCGTCATGTCAATTTATGATGTTTATGGCCTGTTATCGCCTTTTACTATCAAAGCTAGAATTTTGATACAGAGTACATGGAAGACAAATATTAAGTGGGATGACAAAATATTGGACACACAATTCGATGAATTTAAAAAGTTGATATTAGAGTTGAATGTCATTAAACAGCTACGAATCCCAAGATGCTATTTTCCACCCGAGCATGATTTGGAAGGGTCTCGCATAGAATTGCACACATTCTGTGATGCATCGCCGAGTGCGTATGCTGCTGTCGCTTACTGGAGAATAATATACAAACCTAGTCAAAATCAACCAGCTCGTGTTAATGTGTCTTTCATTGCCAGTAAGAGTAGAGTAGCGCCAGTGCGCCCAGTCTCTGTTCCTCGACTTGAGCTCCAAGGTGCTTTATTGGCAAGCCGCTTAGCTACAGTTATTCTAGAGGAGCATAGTATAAAGCCAGTTGAGCGATATTTTTGGACTGATTCCACAATAGTTTTACATTGGTTAAGAAATGAAAATCGAAATTATAAGATATTTATTGCAAACAGACTGGGTGAGATAGATAGCTTAACAAAAATTAAAGAATGGCATTATGTACCATCTATTTCAAATATTGCCGATATTGCTACTAAGATAAATTCATACAAGCTTGACGTTCATTGCGAGTGGTTCTGTGGGCCTCAGTTTCTGCAGAGCGCGTCGAACTTTGATTGGCCGTGTGAATCTGTAACAGAGAATAAATTTAATAACAATGATTTAGAGGCTATACACATAATACAAGATTCAATGTTGAGCTTACCTGTACCAGATCCCCTCAGATTTTCTTCCTGGACTCGATTACTACGTAGTACGGCTACAGTTTTATTGTTTATTCGCCGATGTAAAAAGTTGGAACATACTAGCAGAATAACCTGTGAAATGCTGCAGAAAGCAGAGGCTTTATTAATGCGTTACTCACAGCTCGAGTCGTTTCCTTGTGAGTGTAACACTCTTGAGAATAAGGGAGTCATCGACAACACTAGTAGGCTGCGTACACTAAATGCTTTCTTAGACGACACTGGAGTAATGAGAGTTGGAGGTCGTATTGAACTGGCGAGAGATGTCAAAAGTGATGTGAAACATCCTGTAATATTAGATGGTAAGAGTCATATTTCTCGTCTTATAGTGATGCATTTTCATCGGAAAGCAGCGCACGGGTGTAATGAAACTGTCGTCAACGAATTGAGACAGTTATATTGGATAGTGAATTTACGACCTACAGTCAGATCTATAGCGAAGAAATGCTTATTTTGCCGTATAAGAAGGGTGCAGCCAAAACCTCCATTAATGGGAGACTTACCTGAGGATCGTATGCTTCATCATCACCGACCTTTTACAGCAACTGGAGTAGACCTGTTTGGACCTCTTGAAATCACAGTTGGTCGACGCCGCCAAAAGGTGTATGCTGTGTTATTTACGTGCTTGACGGTGCGTGCCGTGCATATAGAATTGGTTCACAGTCTTACAGCGGATGCACTTATTATGGCTTTGAGGCGTATGGCAGCCAGGCGCGGTTGGCCCAAGAAATTATATTCCGACAATGGCACAAATCTTCGCGGTGCGAATATGGAACTCAAGCGGTCTTTTGCGATGTGTCAAAGTGAGCTTCAGAATGGAGTTACTTCTCTTGGAGTCGAGTGGAATTTTATTTCACCTGTGAGCCCTCATATGGGTGGAGCGTGGGAGCGCCTTATTCGATCAGTCAAAACGTCACTTCGAGCTGTTTTGAAGGAGAGAGCGCCGCGTGAAGAGGCGTTACTAACATTATTGGCTGAAGTCGAAAGCTTAATAAATAGCAGACCACTGTCTCATGTCACAGTTGATCCGGACTACCCGGAAGCATTAACACCTAACCATTTTCTTTTAGGTTCCTCTTCTAGCTTACCAACGTGCGGTGTATTCGATGACGATGACCTCTGCCTACGCCGTCAGTGGCGTATTGCACAACGACTCACCGACTTGTTTTGGGCGAGGTGGATGAAGGAGGTGCTGCCTGCTATGCTGCCGCGATACAAATGGCATCGAGATGAGACTCCCTTGAAGATCGGTGACGTGGTGTTAATCGTAGATCCCAACTCGCCTAGAAACTGCTGGCCTAGAGGGGTTATTGTCCAGCTCTATCCCGGGAACGACGGACGAATTCGTGTCGTTGATGTCAAAACCAATACCGGTGTTCTAAAGAGACCATCAACACGCATTGCAGTTCTTCCAACCAGCCAAGATGAGTGCCGTGAGCGTGAGGACGGCACTGGGGCGGAGTGTTGAGAACGCAGCACTAGACGTTCTCGTTGCGTAGCAACGTTTGTTTATGTCACATATTATTATATTAATTTTGATTTTAGTTTCGCTTTGTTAATATTTTTCTTAGTAAATTCTAACATTTTACAAGAGTTTCTTTCTGTCGCCAACAGTTTTTTACTCACTTGTCTCATGAGATAAAGCAATAGCTGTAAAATCAAGACGTACAGTCAAGACAACGAAATTTTATACAAGAAGAAATAGCGAAATTAACTTGCAGACGGGGTTATTGAGCCCAGTATATCGCCATGGCGTGCCCAAGTTTTAGTTACAGGAGGAGGAGCGCACCGAAAACGTCTGGTTATAGATTATTCTCTAACTATTAATAGATTTACAGAACTTGACGCCTATCCTTTACCGAATATTGAGTCTTTGGTTGCAAAAGTGGCAAAGTACAAGGTGTTTAGTCAAATAGACTTAAAAAGTGCTTATCATCAAGTACCTATTCCTCAATGCGACAGGAAGTATACCGCCTTCGAAGCTTGCGGAGTATTATATCAATTTACGCGTATTCCCTTTGGAGTAACCAATGGAGTTGCCGCATTTCAAAGAACTTTAGAGTATATAATAAAAACGGAGAAACTAACTGGTACATTTTGCTATCTCGATGACGTGACAGTCTGTGGGGAAAATAAGGCAGCCCATGATAAGAATTTGAACAAATTTATGGAGGCAGTAAAAAAATATGGATTGACTTTGAATGAAAATAAATGTTCTTTCAGTTCTGAATCTATAAATCTTTTAGGCTACTCTATTTGCAACAATAAAATACGCCTGATGGGAATCGCTTGAAACCTTTAATGGATTTACCAATTCCTACAAATGCTGCTGCTTTGAAACGTGCATTAGGTATGTTCGCACATTATTCGAAGTGGATACAAAACTTTTCTTCAAAAGTGAAACCACTGGTCGATAACGTCAAATTCCCTTTAGATAACGATTCTGAGGAATGTTTTCAAGATTTAAAAAATGAGATTGCTAAATCATCCCTTTCGTCTTTTGATGATCAGGAAACTTTTACAGTAGAGACTGATGCATCGGAATATGCAATAGCAGCAACACTTTCACAAAATTCTCGCCCAATAGCATTTTTCTCAAGAACTTTAAATAACTCTGAACGACATCAGTCATCGATAGAAAAGGAAGCGTGTGCTATTGTGGAAGCCATTCGTAAATGGCGTCATTATTTGATGGGACGACATTTTATTCTAATAACAGATCAGCAGTCTGTAGCTTTCATGTTTAATCAAAAACATGCGAGCAAAATTAAAAATGAGAAGATAGAGCGTTGGCGTTTGGAGTTGTCTTGTCATAAATTCGACATAATATATCGACCTGGTAGAGAAAACACAGTAGCTGATGCGTTGTCTAGAATTTGCTCAGTGATCGCCCCTAATAGACTTTATGAGTTACATGATCAACTTTGTCATCCAGGCATTACAAGGATGACTCATTGGATACGGTCTAAAAATCTTCCGTATTCTGTCGAAGAGGTTAAAGCTATGACTCTATCTTGTCGTACTTGCGCCGAAATTAAGCCACGATTTTGTCAAACTAAAGGTAGATTGATCAAAGCTACTGCACCGTTCGAAAGGCTTAATATGGATTTTAAAGGGCCATTACCAACAAATACACAGAATAGATATGTATTAACAATTATTGACGAATATTCCCGATTTCCTTTTGCTTTTCCTTGCAAAGATTTACATGCATCAACTGTAATCAAGTATTTGAAGGAAATATTTTATATATTTGGTTTTCCTATGTATGTTCATTCTGACAGAGGAACATCGTTTATGTCCGAAGAATTGAAACATTTTCTAACTGCGTCAGGTGTAGCTTCAAGCAGAACTACTCCTTATAATCCCCAAGGAACGGACAGATAGAAAGACTCAACGGTACTTTGTGGAAAGCTATTCAATTGAAACTTCACTCTAAAAAAATGAATATTTCTGAATGGGAACAGGCACTCCCAGTTGCTCTTCATTCAATTAGGTCTCTTGTATGCACTAGTACTAATGAAACGCCGCACGAAAGACTCTTCAACCATCCACGTCGATCCACAAATGGTGAATCGCTTCCATCGTGGCTTCTAACACCAGGACCGGTATTGAAAAAGGTCAATGTAAGATCTTCAAAATACGACCCTCTTGTTGAAGAAGTTGAGTTACTAGAGGCAAATCCTGGTTACTCTATTATTAGACATTCGGATGGACGAGAGGCAACCGTATCTAATAGACAGTTAGCACCTCTCCCAAATGAAAGCTTAACTGAAGATGATGAATCACCACCATTGGTAAACCCTAATGAAGATAATGTATTACCGGGCCCATCATCTCCTCGAGAAGTATTGTCTAATGAAGGAAGGCATTATCACCTTCTGAATCTTCGCCAATATTACCTGTCTCTTCTGAAACAGCGCCTCGATGTTCTGGCCGAGAAAGACGTGCGCCAGCTTATCTTAAAGACTATATGTATACATAAGGATTGAAAACGGGAGGGTGAATGTAGTATATAACACAAATGAGGTGACTTGTCTTAAACCATAGTTTCAGCAGTTCTAGTTTGAACGTCATTATATGTCATACCTATTACTTTTATTAATAATGTCACACGAATTTTAAAGTTGATTAAAACCAATATTCTTTGGTTTTGTCTTTTAATTCATGATAGATAGCTTCGGCACGAGTTGGGCCGACCGGAGTGATACCACGGCCTCACAGAAAGCCGGCGTAAAATAGCGTAAGTGAGGGTACCGGAGGCCCAACACCCCCCACCCCCCAACGCATCTGTGATTCCTCTGGTGTTGCGGGTGTCCATGGGCAACGGTTATCGCTTACCATCAGGTGATCTGTCCGCTCGTTTGCTGCCCTATCTATATATATAAAAATCAATTGCTGTTCGTTAGTCTCGCTAAAACTCGAGAACGGCTGGGCCGATTGAGCTGATTTTGGTTTTAAAATGTTTGTCGTAGTCCAGGGTAGGTCTAAACGGTGAGCAATTTCATTTTCCCATATAAAAGTTGATCACTTACTTTCTGTCAAACATTTGACGGTATTTGTACTCTCAGTTCCACTCGAATTGAAGAACGCATTAAAACAAGACTTTTGAATCGACAACATAATATCAACTTTGCTTATAACATCGAGTATTTAAATTTCAAAATATAAAAATAATTAATGTGTTGACATATTTGATGGGTGCCAACCTATTGTCTATGGTAAAATGTCACTTGAAATGTAACGCCTCTTTGCTGTGCACCTATACTATAATTCTTTAATATTCCTAAAAATTTAAAAGCAACAAATTTCAATAAAATTAAAAAAGTATTGTGTCGTGTGTTTGTGACTTACTAAATATGCCTCCAATAATAAGGCGGTACGAAGTTCACCGGGTCAGCTATCTTATATATAAAAATGAATAAAAAAGAAAAAAGTGACGTTAGTTCTGTCAAACAAATTTAATGTCATCATATGTCATTTCAAGTAGGAACAAAAAACTGCCACTTTACAAATCTTTTTGACAGGACGAAGTCTGTCGGGTCCGCTAGTCCTATATAAAAAAAGATGTGCAGAGTGACAGATCCTCACCATGGGGTAGCGCTAACCGTGCCTCTCCTGAGGTGCGGCCCTCTCGTCAATAAAGCCAGTAGGGTCAATAGGACCAAAGGCTAGGCTGAGTTTAGTCGGTAGGTCTGTGTAGTCGAGCCGTCTCGACAGTACCGAGTGACAGACAAGGAGTGAGGAATTCATATATCAGGGGAAGTCTGAACGTAACTCCTATTATTGGAAGATTAAGAGAAAAGAGACTTTATTAAGAAGAAAGAATGACCATGTTACTAGGAAATCATCTACATAAAAGTGGTGTAGCTGGAGTGAGTGGAGACACGGGACGAGGAAGACCTAGGCGAACATATTTCAATCAAATAGAAAGTGTCCTCAAAAAAGGCCAGGTCAGAAGTACCCGCAATCGTCGAGCATGTATGAGGAATGTTATGAAAGTAGATGAAGCGAAAGAGATATGTAAGGACCGTAGCAAGTGGAAAGACGTAATCTCTGCCTACCCCCGTGGGAAAAAGGCGTGAGTGTATGTATGTATGTATGTAAAAGTGGTGTAAGAGGAAGACCGAAGAAAATATGGGTGGACTGTGTGAATGATGATATTGTTACGCCGGTGGCTTAGTAAAACTTCAAAAGTGATTTTCTGTGACTTAGAAACGTTTTCAGCAGGCTGAAACGTCGTTTCAGGCCGTTTCAGAAGTAGCTCTTTCACATACTAAAAAATCTAAATTACACCCAAGTTACAGTAGGTTTCAGGCGCCTGAAACATGTTTTCAGTACGTTTCAGGCTACCCTCTATCCAATGCCGCAATAACCTGAAAACCCGTTTTCAGGCGTTTTCAGGACCCCTTATGAGCCATTAAGCCTACTTCAGTAAAAGGACATAAATTTCAATAGGAGTGAAAGAGATAGCAATAGTAGAAAGAGACAGAGATAGTTAGAACATTCGAGAAGTATTAGAATGAGAAAACATCATTAGAAAGAGATAGACAAACACAGAATATTCGAGAAAGATAGTACAGGAATATTCGAGTATTGTATATCGAGAATATTCGAGTATCGAGACAGTTATACTCGAAACGTCTCGAACGCGCTTATGTATTGGACTACACATTCGAGTGTGTCCGCGAATGTTCTGGCAAGAGTGGCAAGTACCTTAGGGGACTATATAAGGCTGTGTCCGGCCGCCGGGAAGAGTATTGTTTTGCGATACAGTGCGAAAACATCTAAGTGATATTGGAGAACTAAGAAGCGACTTTCAGTGGTTTCAGTGAAGTGATTAGTGACTGTTAGTGTGGTAATTAATAAAAGTTCAGTGTTTTGGTAGACCGCCGTTTGATTTACTGACCCCAGCTCGTAACAATATGTTGAAGAAGGGAGTGAGTGTCTGTTATATAATTAAGTCTAGTAACTGCCTGTCTATCTTCTTATATATAAAAATGAATCGCAAAATGTGTTGGTAAGCTCATAACTCAACAACGCCTGGACCAATTTGGCCAATTCTTTTTTGTTAATGTTCGTTGAAGTTCAAAGAGGGTTTTTACAATGAGGAAAATTCGAATAATTATCGGAAATACCCTAAAAACAGCCCTTTTATTTTCCCATGCAAAAGTTTTCTAACTAAAACGTACAATCGAATTGAGCTTTATTGTTCATATTGCAAGCACTCACTGTTGTCTAAGCAATGAAGGTGTGTCCCTAACATCAAAGAGTTAATTTGCGCTTTATTAACGCTACATATAGTTGAAATTCAATCATATCTATCAAAACAGTGTGCGTGCGTGCGTTGGAGCACAGAATACATCGTTGGAGGATTTAATGTCACGTTCCAAAATTGAATAGCCACAAAATGTAATAGGTCATTTAGACCTTTTTTGCGATTTGGTTGGCTATGCGACATTATCTATAAAATAATTACGAACAAAAAACTGCCACTGTACAAATCTTTTTGACAGGACGAAGTCTGTCGGGTCCGCTAGTCTAATAATAAAAGTATCAACAATCGTTCTGCATTATTGTAAAACAATTGGATTCACCAACAAACACAAAAATATTGACTACTTAATGTGTGTAATTGCAACTTACAGGTAAGTACTCTCTTCGCGCGTCCGATGAGTCCCTTCACAGCTAATTTCTGGTAGTCAGGGTCCCTCCCTTCCAACTCTTTGATCGTTCCGTCCGCTGCTTCTTTATCTTTAAACCCAAGTCCCTGGACAGTGTCTGGAGGGAGTTCCTTCTTTTTAGGTTCTTCCATGTCGACATCTGATTCTGAATCCTGCAATTTATACAATTAATTACTGTAGGTTTGGGGTTTGATCCCATATTGTACTAATGTTTTTGATATTCAACTTCGGTCGCCGGCGGGCGCGAAGAAGTCACGACCGCTACGGCGACCCGGGATGGACCACGCCCCTTCCGTGGCTGGGGGGCGTCGTCGGTGGAGGAAACCGGGGGAGGTAGTGTAGCCTCCACCGAGGAGGGCTCCCCTCTAGGAAGGGGAGCGGAGGCTGGGGTGGGGTGGGGTGGGGTGTGGAGTCCCACAAGGCTCTGTGCTATCTCCAACACTGTTTCTGCTGCATATCAATGATATGCTGTCGCTTGGCGGCATCCATTGCTATGCGGACGACAGCACTGGAGATGCTGTTTAAACGGGCCGTGCAAATACCCCTCGTTCCATTGTGGAGGAAAGTCGTGAACAACTTGTGTCTGAATTGAGGACACAAGTGTAGCCCCACAATTCCAGAACACAACCTTGAACATCTCGAAATTATCACGCACAGTGCGGTTTCAACGAAATTTCCTTCCGCGCACGCTCTGATTGTGGAACGAGCTCCCTGCTGAGGCTTTCCCGGGGGATTACAGTATGGGGTTCTTCAAAAAGGGAGTAAATAGGTTTTTAAAAAGGTCGGCAAAGCGTTTGTGATGCCCCTGGTGTTGCAAGCGTCCATAGGCGACGGTGACTGCTTACCATCAGGCAGGCCGTAAGCTTTTTTAATACCGTTGTAGTATAAAAAAAAAAAATATTCCTTACACTCACACCAATTAGCCCTAGCCCAAACTAAGCTCTGTAAGGTTTGTGCTATAGGATCTAGGGCAACGGACAGACATACATATATTACACAATAATTTTTATTGAAATATATATCAACAACCATGACTAAGGTACAAATGCTCGCGTTCATCACACATCTGCCCCCACCGGGATTCGAACCCGGGACGTCAGAGATGGCGACACCTCGAAACCGGTGTACTATCCACTCGACTATGGAGGTCGAATTTGAGATTTAAATTATGTACATAACATAGAAAATTAATTAACTTTACTGAATAAGCGTAAAGGCTTTTTCTTCGTTCGACTATAGTCCATTTCAAATAAGATGATCTCTGTGACAGTTCGATTTCGACACTTGTAGAGAGGTCCTACAGTGAAAATAAAATCGATTGTTTCTGGTAATCGATTATACTTTATATGGAAACTAGCGACCCGCCCCGACTTCGCACGGGTACAATGCAGATACTAAATACACTGCAAAAAACCTGTAAACGTTTTATAATATTAAGATTTATCATAGCAGCGCCATCTATTGATTACTTACTCAACCCAGTCGAAAGGTATCGACATCTGTTAGAATCATTTGAAGTTAACAGATAATTGTGACTGTCAAATAATAACAGCAAAATAATTAGCAATAAATTAAAATTGCAACGATAATTTGAGATTTAAACTATCCTATCTCTCAAGTTGGATCGAACTGCACATGGTGTGCGAATTTTATTATAATCGGTTAAGTAGTTTAGGAGTTCATTGAGCACAAACATTGTGACATGAGATTTATATATATTAGATGAAATCGATGTTATCTTACTACCAAAACTTTGAATATCATTAGTGTTTCTGTATTATATTGAAAGTTTTTGTTGATCAATGCAATTCAATGCAATGCAATTATCTTATGTATATAATATTATGTAGGTATAGTAGAAATATAGTCAAGTGTGATTTTTTCGGCATTTTGCCAAAAAAATAACAACAAAAACTTAAACAAAAACAGCAACAACAGTCAACAATAACAACAATAACAGACCACCACGCAAAAATCGATGAAAACGCAACTCGCATACAAGTCTGACACACTTGTACTGACTCGATTGTCAGGTAATCACAAGATGGCCGCCGATTATTCGATGTCCCACCTCTATTTTTTTTGACGTACCGTTTCATGTTTGCGAATTGCATAGTTATTTAAAAAAGATTTATTTTTATTATTTATTTCATTAAATTAAACTAAGCGATACTGTCTTCGTTTTATAAGTAAAATATATTTTATTTTATTATTTTTTGCAATGAAGCTACTATGATTAAAAAATATTAAAGAACTAGCTGTTGCCCGCGACTTCGTCTGCGTAAATTTCGAGTTGAATGTTATTGATACACAAATCATATTAATATACGATTTTACCGATTAAAATATTTTTGGTATAAAGCAATTCCTTGAGGTACTGGTTTCGTTTCATCGTATTTTGGTTCCCTGTTCCATCTCACTGCCCACGAACATGCTAAACGTGGCCTTTGGGGTCTTATAACCTGTGGCTCTGTCTACCCCGCAGGGGATAAAGACGTTATCTTATGTATGTATTGTATCATGATGATGAATTGTCTTTAGATTTTAAATTTCCCATGTAACTTATGTAAGAATGGTGTACATTATAATTCGCAATATTATCATGCCTTGAGTTCATTAAAATGACGATAACTTTTTTTTTAATGAACCGATTTTGATGAAGCAAAGTTTAGATATTATTCTGAGTTAAAACAAAGCAAATAGTGAAAGTTTCAAGCAAATCGGTTCAGTACTTTCGGAGATAAACGTGAACAAACATACAGACAGACAGACAGACAGACAAAAAATTCCAAAAAATTTTTTTTGCTTTCTAATAATCTATTTAAGTGCCTCTATCCATTTCAGTCAAAAATACTAAATGTACAGACAAAATATTTTTACTGTCTTATTATATGTATAGATAAAATTATTGTTGTTTGTCAAACGAAAAATGCGTAATTCGGAGCACGATGAACTGTCACAGAGAACATCCTAGTTGAAATGGACTATAGTTCATGTTTAACATTTTTACTCGGAACCCGGACATACATACCTTTTCATCGCCATTTTTGTCTGCGCTCTCTCTCTTTTCTTGTTTACTCTGTTTGTCTTTCTTGTCAGTCTTCTGTTCCTTGTTCTTGTCTAGGTCTTCGAGCCATTTCTCGAATACCTCCATCGCTTCTTTTATGTTCTTTATCTTATCTTCCGCTTTCGTCACTGAGGAAACCAAGAAATATTTATGAAAACATATATAACTTTTACATAATAACAAAATTCACAAGACTTGGTCGGATGATGCAGATGTTGCAGACTTTTATATTATTGCCAAACATACATATTTCGTGCTCTTTTCTGTTGAAAAAATAATAATATATAAATATTCCTTACACTCGCACCAATTAGCCTAGCCCAAAGTAAGCTCTGTAAGGCTTGTGTTATGGGATCTAGGGCAACGGACAGACATACATATATTATACATATATAAATATTCCTTACACTCACACCAATTAGCCTAGCCAAAGTAAGCTCTGTAAGGCTTGTGTTATGGGATCTAGGGCAACGGACAGACATACATATGTTATACATATATAAATATTTTTGATAGTATATATATATAACCGATGTAAAAAAAAATATATATGAAAACCGGTGTACTAACCACACGACTATAGCGGTCAATTTGGTGTAACTAAGACTTAGTTAAGACTGAGTCAACCCACGTTTTTTTCTCATCATAACTTATGGTTAGTGCTCGGAATAGGTAGTTTAATTTTATGTACTGACGATATTGTGACATCAATAGTATGGATATGCCTTTTTTGTGGGGGGGAAATGCGACCTTATGCACCATGACACCGCGCTGGCAAGGCGCGGCCGTGTGTGGCTCTCCGGTCATAGAGACTGGCCTACCCACTAAAACCCCCCCCGAGTTCTCTAGGCCCATACGGGGCTACTCACCGGGCACGGCTGCTTCGGTGAGTATCTGTGTCGAATAGGACGGGAGGGATCGACACATTGCCACCACTGCGCATACGACCTCGACTCGGCCCAGCACACGCTGGCGGAGTGCCCCGCGTGGGCCTCCGAGCGCCGAGTCTTGGTCGCAGAGATCGGGCGAGATCTGTCTCCGCCGGCATTGGTTGCGGCAATGCTGGCGGACGAGGGAGGTGGCGAGGAAGGGCTGTGGCCTCCTTCTGTGAAGCAGTGATGCTCCAGAAGGAGGCCGCCGAGTGGGGTCGGGAGATGGCCGATCCCGCTCGAAGAAGGCGACGCCGGGCTCTGTAGCACAGTTGCGGCGCCGCCTCGGTTCGCCGGCGGGCGCGAGGAAGTCGCGCCCGCGGATACGGCGACCCGGGATAGAACACGCCCCTTCCGTGAGGGTGACTGAGGGGCGTCATCGGTGGAAGAGGTATTGTAGCCTCCCCCGAGGAGAGCTCCCCTGTATCGGCGGGGGAGCGGAGGCTGCGGGTTCCCGGAAGTAGCTTGGTGTTCCCGGGGGCCCTATATGCCTGAGGAACGCCATCCCTGAGCACTACTTACGATATTGATTGAAAGAAGGAACGAGACAACAAAACGGATCAACTAAACTAGATTGCAAAATCTCTATTTATACCGTCTTAAATTATTAATTGGTCTTACATGATAAAACTCTTTTTGCTCGTCCCAGCAAACCTCGCACCGTCAATCTTCTGTAGTTCATCGGATGTTCTTCTAACAGTCTGAGTGTTTCCTCTGCTTTTGCCTTGTCTTTGAAACCGAAGCCGGAATCTTCTTTGTCATCTTTGCCCATTATCTGTAAAAAAAGGAAGACAATCGTTTATATTTTTTTGATATAACTGAACGCAGCCGTTTAAGCTGACGAAGTAACTACAACTAGTTGTGGTTTGGCAAAATAAAATTATAACTTTTACTGCTACTGTTAAATATCTAGTAATAAATGAAACCAAATGATTGACTTAGCGACATCTAGTGTAGTTGAGAAGAACTGCCAATCCAGCGTGTATTGGCAAGATGGCGCTACAACGGTCATTCAAAATTAAATTCTATTTTCATTAATTACGTGTGTCCAAAACTTTATTTGGATAGACTTTATTGAGTTGTCAATAATGACTAGATTATAATAAGCAAATCAGGTTATAACGTATAACATTCAATTTAAATGAAGATGTTATTTATCTGCTATATTTTAATATAAACCCCAGTAATGTGCGAGACTCGATCGCGAGGATTGACGTTCGGAGTTTCATGCGCTCGAGATTGTGCATTTCGTTCGTAAATTGGCCATTTTAATGTTGTAAATATACAATTTAGATAGGTATTAAAATTAAATAGCAAATACAGTATAAAATGACTGTTATAATTATAGAAAAAATAACATAATATTTAAGTGTAGCATAACGTTACTCTACATTATATAACTTAAGCAGATTAACACACCTCTAATCAGAATAGTTTAAAATCCGAACAAAGGCAAAGGGACATTTATATCACAGGGAAACATATTATTTTTATGCAACCCTAGTAGCAATTATTGTTGGGGTGTCGATGCCAACTTTTGGGATTTTGTTGGGAGGTTGTGGTACTGCCAACAAAACCCCAACATTGTCCCAACTGCGCCACTGTTGCCCCAACTACACCAAACCAACGTAATATTTCCTACAAATTACTAACAACGGACCAACGATGGCCAGCCAACAGTTGGCTCTACTATGGGACCTTCAACTTTTAGGGGTGACAAACCACACCGTTGGCCAACTCAAAAGTGGACGGAGGCCCAACTATTACCCAACTTAAATTGCTACTAGGGAATATGGAGAGAAAATAGTTGGAGATTACAAATTGTACTAACTTTTAAACTAACGCGTTGCATGTTGATTATAGTATTATTCCGGGAATTAACGCGAAACATGCATTTTACCTTTATTGGCTTGACGTTTCGGCGCAGGTTGCACTGGCCGTGGTCGCAAGCAGACTGGAGAAGCGGTGTTTAGGCTCCGTATGGGAGGCAGAAGATTCTTCATCTACCTCCAAATTCTGATTTGCTTAACACAACCTCACTTTACTGCGCAGTCGGGTCGCGCTCAAAGTACGGACACAGTGTAGTGTGTAGAGGCGGTATAGCGAAAAATCAGAATTTGGAGGTAGATGAAATAATTCTATATCCATATTTATCTACCTATATGAACCACAGACTACGTGCGTGCGTTACCGTCGACTCTAACAAGTTTACTGAAAGGGAGAGAGGGGCGCGGAATCGCGCAAGTGGCGTGTGGTGGCTTTTTGTGTGGGCGTTTAGTGGCCGGTGCGGGCCACAAGAAGCGAGCTGCGGCGATTTGTAGCGCATGGCCGCCACCGGCGCTCCGGTAAAAAAATACAAAAATAATAATAGTTTCGTATTCTACAAAAGACGTTCTTTTAAATGGCATACAATAATCAAGTGTTCCGTTAAAGTTATTTTGAGAAATCCACTTCCAACAGTGAGATATTATTGGCGCAAAAAAAGATAATATAAAATCATCGCATTCGAGGCCATATAATATTTTTTCTAGACCTGTATATAATATTTATGCATAATGAAAGATTTAGCCTTTGGCTATAACAAAAATATAAAAAAGTATGCAATTCTTGAACCTTCTAAAATGTATTTTTATCAGTCAATGTTATAGCTCGTTCCACTGTGCGGCGCCGACCGTATGCGGCGAGTCCATATAAAACGTATTAAAATTACAGGAAATATGCCAATGGTGCCGCCATTTTGTGGTCCTTAAAAACATCGGTCATACTTACAAACTTTCGCGCTTATAATATTATTAAGGATGTTGTGAATCCAAATTATGACAATAAGTGTCAAGTAAGTAGAGAAAATCTACCATAGAAGGTAGATTTTTTCCACTTAATGCCGCAGACATAATGGCGGACACCAGCTAGTCAAGTACTAGCCTATATAGTGTTAAAACCTTAATTATTACGCAGTCATTGTAATGTAAATATGCAATTCTACTTCTCATGCGTGAGGTTATACCGTGATGATAGATTGCGGATTTGACTACTGTCTCTTTTCTGTTTGTGACATTATCCAACATAAAAAGTCGCACATTTGATTTTAAAAGGTGTAATCTATACTAATATTATAAAGAAGTAAAGTTTGTGTGTTTGTAAATTGTAAGGGGTAATCTCGGGATCTACTGAAGCGATTTTAAAAATTCTTTCACCAATAGGAAGCCATATTATTGCGGAGTGTCATCATCATCATCATCATCGATTTTAAAAATTCTTTCACCAATAGAAAGCCACATTATTGTTGAGTGTCATCATCATCATCATCATCGATTTTAAAAATTCTTTCACCAATAGGAAGCCACATTATTGTTGAGTGTCATCATCATCATCATCATCATCATCATCATCATCGATTTTAAAAATTCTTTCACCAATAGGAAGCCACATTATTGTTGAGTGTCATCATCATCGTCATCATCATCATCATCATCATCGATTTTAAAAATTCTTTCACCAATAGAAAGCCACATTATTGTTGAGTGTCATCATCATCATCATCATCATCATCATCATCATCATCAGCGGACGGCGCGCGATGGCTTCGGGTTTAATTCAGTTCGCTTTCGTGCTCGCTTCGGGGATTATTAATATTATGCCCAACGAAGTGGGCGCGGGTCAGCTAGTGGTTAGATATGACTTGGTTGGGGTCAGTATTCAGTCAGTCGGGAAGAGTGCAAGTCATAAAGGTCACGCTAGTATTCCATTGCTTTAAATAATTAAGCCGTTATTTCTAGGTGTTGATATTGTCGACAACAATACCTACTTAGTACGAAAAATATATATGTAAGTATTATAAAAATAACACATCGCGATGTTGTCACATATGTACCAATATCAAATATATATCTACTTATATGCACATATTACAGTAAATTTACATAAGCGATTACTAACAGTCTACCGTTGATTTATATTAGCACTAGCACTATACAATGGCATGTTTGAATTCGGCTTTTGAATAATTCAAACAGTTTATTTAAAACTTGTGCAAACTCTCCGACAATTATGTTTTGAGCTTGTTAGTAGTACGTTCTATATAGTGAAAATTCACATTCTTAAGACTTGACGTGAATTAACGTACACTGTTAATTAATAAAGGACTTTCAACAACCCTAGTGCTCATAAATAAATAAAAAATATAATAGGTAGCTTATATTCCCATGACGTGGCGGTTATCTGTCTGCAGACACAATTTATAACATATAATTTAATCACTATTTCAAGTGAGAGAACGCCCACAACCGGACACAGACCTCCTCGAAGATCAAATTGTTTTTAGTTTTCCTAGAATAGAACTTACTTAATAGGTCATCTTTGGTTTGGAAATAGTTTGTTTACTTAAACGGTGAACGTATGGATTTGAATCCCTTTGTGATTTTAAAGGAGAATAGCGAATGGTTTTTTAAACCGCCACTGCATAATAGTATACTAATCTGTGCACTGCATAGGTTAATCAATTATAGGTACTGATTATAAATAACTATTACATACATATTATATTTATGAATGAAACATTAATATTTTTTTCTTTTTTAAAGTAAGTAATAATATTTACTTTTAAATTCATTAATTCACTAAACTACTCTTCGTAATTCTAAGTTTATATTAATATTTTTCAAGATTATAGCAATTAGACTGTGGAATAAGCTATGACTTAGTAAATAAGGTCTCTGGCAATAATTGTTTATAGATGAAATTATCCGAGCTTTTCAAATAGTAAAAGGTAAAAATTTTAATTTCTTTAAACTCTTCGCAATTTTTGTAATCCATCGGACTATATTTAAGTGTGTGTATATATGTATAATGTACATACAAGTATGTATATATATTATTAAGTATTTTGTACATATGTTCTTATATTTAAATATATTGTTTTTAATTAATTATATACATTTCCTTGGTTATTAATTACATGTTGCATTCGATTATTTCGTAATTTAAATCTCTTTAATACAAGTTGGAAACCACCGTCACTGACTCTTTTTTAGACCTAATTTAAGTCCGCTTTCTAAAATTTATTAACTGCAAATAAAGGTTACACTAAAATCTTTTCAAAGTAAAAGGATAGTAGTCTAATAAATCAAAATGATTTGCGAGTCGCGACGGATTTTTCCTTACGAAATAAAATTCTTGGGACAGAACGAAAACGGTTTGTAATTGCCATACATAACATATGTTACGCAACCTTTATTTTACAACCAATGACCGCATAATAATTAACATTGGGGCATGTAAACATTCGACAATGATCTCATCGCGAATATAGAAGCCACCTGTTATTATGTACCTCAAAATATACCACTACCACTTTCAAACAGACTGCAGAAAAGCATCCAATGCCGTTTTTAACAGATCGGTAATCGCAAAGTATTGTGGTCACAACTCAATGACTGTCTAACTTATAGCGAATACGGTGAATTGTGTATAGTTACACAGTACGGAGGCCACAAGGTTTTCTTTTTGCTCTTAGCAACGAACGTTGGAATTCGAAATTCGAATTTGTGGAATCGGTGGCGTCACCGGCGAATCAATGTCATTTCTGTATTTATTTACTATCTATGGTCATCACAATTTCCGGTCGCAAAGTTTTTAGTGATGCGATTTTCAAAGTAGGTATTTTTAAAACAAAAATGAATACAGTCGAGTGCGAGTATTGTTTACTAATTAATTGCATTTTTTATTAAAATATGCAATATTTTCCAAATGTAGTTTTTCAAAATGTGTGATATTTTCCAAATGAGGCCCAGATTTCAGTAAGCGACAAGGCACATTTTTAATGTCTACTTTTGCACTATTACAAGCGGCATAACAGTAGTTTTAAACTCAAGACCTATACACAAGAGTATCCAATAATAGAATTACATTTAAAGCTCTAGTAAGCAGTCCTAAGGAGGGAATGCATCTCGCAGAGCGCAGCGAAACAAGTGAAGTGACAATGAATAAGTTTATTTGTCATGTTGCTAACCCTGAATTTGTAAACCCACGATATATGACCTATTAGCCTAAAGCAAAGTGATAAGTATCTGAGGTCACCATAAAGTTCATGACATCATTGTTATATAAATATATAATGACCTATACTTACTAACATACGCAGAGAACAAAACAACACATACAAAACATTTTTTATGCTTAAGTTCTTTTTTCTTAATACATTTGTTTCGTTGCATCGTAAAACATGATGCCATATCAACGTTACTTTTAATTTTTTAATAAGTGTTAAGCAAAGCAGTGCTCTTGTTGCTGTATTCTAGTTTGTAAGTTTACTTACCTTATGTAAGATAGGCAGAGAACCTATTGGGTACCATGACATATTTTTTTTATTTACACTATTTTTTTTATATATACGTTAAGTTGGCAACGTACAGTGTGATTCTTCCTACAATTACAGATTTGTTTGAATATCAAAATTATAAATGACATACATACACAATATATTTCATTATATAAAAAATATAGGTTTTCTAATTAATGACTGATCGTATTTGATATGTGTGTATAGTTAAAAAAAAGGGTAATGAATCGTTCAAATAGAAACGCTTACAATGCCGAAAGTTTGTAAGTATGCATGTTAGTTACTCTTTCATGTAAAAACTTTTGTATGGATTTTAATGAAACGGGTATTTTTCGTATGAGGGTAAGTATCTAGTGAGTAGGAAAAAATCTACTATCCGAGCAAATGAAATCGGGGGCAGCAGCTTGTAAATATATATATACAGTGAGGCAAGCTGAGTTTGGTTACATCTGGAATCAGCTCCAGACCTGTTCCAAATTGCACCGCATAGTATCAATTATTTCATTCGTCTTTTTATGTTATTAGGTTATTACTTAGTTGAATGCTTTTTTTTGTATCTAATATTTACTTTTATAACTAGAGATCGGATAATCGGATGCATATTTACCTAAAGTTAATTTTTGGCTCACAAATTATGGAAGCTTTTAATTTATAATACATTTTGTTAAATAAAAATCCCGGGAAAATACGGGACTGTAAATTTAACGTAGTGATATTGTTTGAAAATTACTAAATTAGCACGTGGTGTTTATTTTCCAAAGACCGAGACTCCGGGTTCATTTATACAACTATGCATACGTATTTACCAAAATGTTCTACAGTACCGGAATTCCGGGATTTCTATTTATGGAAATAAAATAAAAAGACAGTTCCATACTTTGTCAAAAACTAAATTAGGTAGATAAATAAACATCCGGCTATCCAATTCCGCAATCCCGGGATTTTTATTTAACAAAACAATAAAAAGCCGTTTCCATACTTTGTCTTAAACTAACTTTAGGTAAATATGCATCCGATTATCCGATCTCTATTTATAACTTTATATAATATAGACAAGGAACATTTTATTTAATCCAAAACTGTCACTTTTGTTTTGTTGTCGTTTTGTGTGTTGTCTTGACTTCTGAACCTGACCATTGGCCTTTTTATACTTTAACGTTATTATAACAATGTCAATATAAATTGTATGCTCCGACAATTATAAAATAATCAGATTGTAATTGGTCCTCAGTTGTATGTTTATATACAATCCGTCCGTAATTAAGGATATAATATCTTCGCCGTCACAATACGGTGAAAACGCTATTTTTATTATCACATTCTCCAGAATTAAAGCAAGTATTGCTCAAGCAAAAATATCTTTCATATAGATTATAAATGTTAATAATATATTTTTATATGACTTATTTCTATTTATTTTAAATTTTGCTAATACTATACTCATAAAGTTAAAAAGTTCTTGACTGTTTTGTAAATACTTGTTGTTTTTGTTTGATCTACTTTTTTCTCCACTCGTTATTGTGGAAATGTGTTTATTTCTTATTTATTGAAAACTATGTTATTAAACGATGTATGCATATTCACTGTTTTTATTTTATGTACTTTGCGCTTATTTCAAAATGTACAGATGTGATTATAGTACACGAAGGATGGCTTATCACTGTTACAAATTTCTTCCAACCTAGCCTAGCCGGGAATGTGTGGGAGTGATGTCAGTATCGAGAAACATCAAAGCACAATTAGTTTAATTTATCATAAACTAGCTTTCTGCCCGCGGCTTCGCCCGCGTGGATTTCGGGATTGGGTCTTTAGAGGGTTAAGGGCCATAGCTTTTGCCCACGGCTACATATGCGCGGAAGTCGGTTTCTGACGTGAAGGTTTTATCGTGCTTCCCGTGGGACTATCCGTTTTTCCGAGATAAAAAATACCGCGAACCTTGCTCAAGAATCACTCTATCTATTGATGAAAAACCGCATGAAAATCTGTGCAGTAGTTTTTGAGCGAAGTCTTTATTGCGTATCCCGTGGGATCTGTCGATTTTTCCGGGATAATAAGTAGCCCATTATTTAATCCGGACTTTTATGTCTGCAAAATTTCAAAGCAATCGGTTCAGCAGTTACGGCGTGAAAGCGGAACAAACAAACAAACAAACAAACTCACTTTCCGATTTATAATATATCCTTCCCCGTACCACAGACTATGTGTATGCAAATATCCCAACTAATAAAATGTGCCCTATGTCCTTCCCCATACCCTAGACTATGTGTATGCAAATTTTCGTGATGATCGGTGCAGTAGTTTAAGCGTGAAGAGGTAACAAACAAACAAACAAACAAATAAACAAACAAACAAACAAACACACTTTCGCATTTATAATATTAGTTGGGATTAATTATCAAATTTGTAAATCATATCATCAATACCTAAACAACAAACAAAGTTATGAATAATGAAACTATAGATTCTCTAAAATATTAATTTGAAAGCCAGGATACTAACATTATTATGGTAAAGTAAAAAAATACTCACGATAATTTTAAGAACTTGATAACTCCACTAACTTGTACAGCACTAAAATAAGCGTATAATTGTTTATCGAACTAAAATACTTTTTTGATCACCACCTCTTTCGAGCGATGCGTGTAGACTGAATTTAAATAATCTATGCCGAATTGCGCGCGCGGGAACGCATAGATTGTAAACTGGCCAAATTGAAAAGACACTCAAAGGCACACAAAGACATTTGGAATTCACACTTCGAGGAAGTGTATTTTTAAATTGGTCGCATTATACCCGGCTTGGGGCATTGTCGAAAATAACAGGATGACGTCACGCAGCTCAAGGTAAGCAATGTTTTATTTCGTGAGTGTGATATCATCGACTCTCGTTTAAGCAAGAATTTAAGGCTCCGAAGATTTTAACTTATTTAATAAGATATTATTACTGTAGGCTATAAGTGAATGAGTTTCAGACTTAAAGGTAACAAGTAACATATGTATATATTCTCTTGGTATTTGTAAACTCATACTATTCAAACGGGTTTTCATGATTTTTACACGCTTTTTATTGACTTACTCTGTCCGTTTGTTTGTTTGTTTGTTTGTCATGATCAAATCTTGTAATCGATTTTTCGACCACTTCTACTGCTCCAATCGAGCTCAAATTTTTTTTACATGTGTATTCTAGATGACAATACAATATTCAATCATTTTCGAATCATAAAAATACATAATTATGTTGTAATAAATTAAAAACTTTTTAATATGAGAATTGGTTCAATGAAGCAAACAGATAGAATTTGATATAATGCATATGTTTAATTCTAATACTACATTTTCTGAACAATTATGTACATTTCTTTATGTTGTTATAATAATCACGAGACTAAAAAGTAGTAAATAAAAAAAAAATAAAAAAAACTTTTTAAAAAACACGCTTTTTACGCAAAGACTAAAAAACGTTTGAAAAAACTTTTGTTTGTTATAAAGACTAAAAAACATTTGATCTAAAAAGTAGTAAATAAAAAAAAATTAAAAAAAACTTTTTAAAAAACACGCTTTTATTAAAAAGACTAAAAACCGATCTAAAAACTTGAAAATAAAAATAAAGTCACGCTTTTAGAAAATTTGGGTACATATCAAGAAAAATTTCTGATGACAAAAAGAAATGTAACTCAAAAATTTGTCTATAAAATTTAGCAAATTAGTCCAAGAACTCAATGACTATAAAAGCGTGGGGTGTAAATGTTAAGACCATTAAATGAGTAATGTTTAATTTTGAACACCCCACGCTTTTATAGTCATTGAGTTCTTGGACTAATTTGCTAAATTTTATAGACAAATTTTTGAGTTACATTTCTTTTTGTCATCAGAAATTTTTCTTGATATGTACCCAAATTTTCTAAAAGCGTGACTTTATTTTTATTTTCAAGTTTTTAGATCGGTTTTTAGTCTTTTTAATAAAAGCGTGTTTTTTTAAAAAGTTTTTTTTATTTTTTTTTTATTTACTACTTTTTAGATCAAATGTTTTTTAGTCTTTATAACAAACAAAAGTTTTTTCAAACGTTTTTTTGTCTTTGCGTAATATTATCTAGAGCCTGAAAAAAAAAGTTAAACTTAATGTTGATGTACGAACTGAAAAGAAAACTATTTCATATACCTAATAACCTTTTTATATACCTAATTTATATTATTCTTTGTAGTACTACATATTATGTTAAAAGATAAAAGTGGTTGTGACGGTAATTTTTTTTTGTCTGTTTGTATAAACGTTATAGAAACAAAAACTACTAGACGGATTTTAACGAAACTTGGTATAATTATTTCTCATACTTCTGAGCTGGTTATAGTGTACTTTACAACCCGCTACAATCAATAGGAGCAGAGCAGTGAAGAGAAATGTTGCCCCCGTCAATAAAAGCCAGTAGGGTCATTAGGACCAAAGGCTCAGGCTGAGTTTAGTCGGTAGGTCTGTCGACCCAATCGAGCCGCCTCGAGGAGTCCGACATAATCAACGCATCCCTGCTTGCCTGTTGCGTTGGTATCCATGATGGATTCTCAGCCTCCTCTCCTGAGGAAAAAAAATGTTTTGTTTTTTTTATTATTAATTTTGTATTTGTTATTGTATTGCATTTCTTATTTATATTGTGATTGTATTTCTCATTGATTCTGTGTTTATATTTAAAAGTTTAATAAGCAATTTTATTGTACACTAGCTGTTGCCCGCGTCTTCGTCTGCGTAAAGGACATCACCCATTTTGGGCTAATTTTTTTTTAGCCGGCCAACAAAAAATAACTAAATTTTATCATAGGCATAATTATAATAAACATTTTGTATTATGACAGTAAAGCTCGAAACCTATTGGTTAAGATGGTAATCAGTCTCAAAGTATTTATTTTATTACCTACGGCTTGCACTCGTCTTGCGTGGTGAGCTCGTGATTTCCAGGTAAAACAAATATTATTATTATTATTTCATGTAAGTCGGGGCTGATGTGCATCACTGCGACCTATTAAGATCTATTGTGACCAGCCTCCTATGTAGGTTCTATGTAGGCCCTACAGTAGCTCCCTTAACTGGGCACTGACCAAGAAAGATAGGATGTTCCCAGTTCGGATTGTTTTTATTTCATCTGGGTCAAGGATGTGTTTCCCCAGGTGTCTGTTTCTTTTGTGAATCAGCGGTTCACAGTAGCACAAGAGGTGTATTGGTGTTTCACGCTCTTGTTCGCAGACTCTGCATGTGTCAGTGTCCTTAAGTTTCATGTTGTGAAGGTGTCTATTCAACTTGCAGTGACCGGTCAAAGCCCTAACCATCACGCTCAAGTTACTCCTGTTAAGCTTTAATAGCTCGTCAGTGCGTTTGCGAGAGTATGGTTCGATTAGTGCTTTTGAGTGTGTCATCCTGGACGTACTGTGCCAGTCTGCTTTCGCCTCGTTAAGAAGGCGAGTTTTCAGGTATTGCATGGCCTGGTTCTTTGAGATACCACCGATAGGCTCTGGGCCGAACTGTATTCCTTGAGCCCCAGCCCTGGCTAGTTCATCGGCCTTCTCATTGCCGGTTATTCCAGAATGACCTGGCACCCATTTGAGAGTGATTTTGTTCTTTTCTCCCAGGTCATTGAGTTTTTTCACACAGTCTTTTACTAGCTTTGATTTAAGGGTGGTATTGTTTATTGCTAGTAAAGCTGCCTGGCTGTCTGAATTAATTACGATTTTTTGGTTTACGTAGTTTCGTTGGCGGTTCGCTTGTACACATTCAATCATGGCATAGACTTCCGCCTGGAATATAGTGGCATACTTTCCCAGATTTATGCTTTTGCTAACCCTGGGTCTGCCCCCATATATGCCACATCCTACGTTAGCCCCCATTTTTGAGCCATCGGTGAACCACACCAGACTCCCGTCATTTAAGGGATCACTATGTCGGCCTTGCGCCCAGTCTTCCCTCTTGGTGATTTCCACAGTGAAATTCTTGTGGAAGTTAACTTCTGGAAGCAAGACGTCTGTCGTCATTGCAAGAAGTGGACATTCAAACACTTTTTGATGTAGTGTCCTTATTGTCTGGGATTTCCAGTGTTCTATGCCAGCGTTAGTCCTATAGATGCCAGCCATCATCTCCTTCTCGATAAAGAGGTTTAGAGGTGGGAGGCTGAGGATTGCATTAAGGGCTATGGCTGGTGTTGATCTAACGGCTCCTGTAGCCATCAGGCATGCAGTGCGCTGCAGGCCTGATAGCTTTTTTATAGCCGTAACTTGCTGTGCCTTCGAGCCCCATATCGTACAGGCGTAAGTTATTGACGTCCTGACAATGGTGGTGTAAAGCCATAAGGTGATTTTTGGGTTTAGTCCCCATCTCGTCCCTACAAGCCGTTGACATATACCTAAGACAGTTTTTGCCTTTTGTATCGTGTTCTTAAGGTGTGACTCCCAGGTCAGTCTCTTGTCGATGATTACGCCCAAGTACTTGACCTCTGTTGAAAATGGTATTGTTGTTCCTTTAATAGTCAGTGGTGAGAGCTTATCCAGCTTTCTCTTCCTAGTAAAAGGGACTACAATAGTTTTTGTAGGATTTACAGTCAGTACATAATATACACAAACAAATATTAAACAGTTATTGTTAATGGTGTGCGAGCGAGAAGACGTTACAAGTACATTTTTGCACTTGGTGTATACCAAATAAAGCAAGCTAGGAGTTACTATGCGGAGCATTTGTAGCCAAATGGTTTGTTCATCGTTGAACTTGGCGACCAATTACCCACAGAAAACATACGAGACCTAGGAGGAACAAACCTTCACGAATTGCGAGGTAGAATCCAGTCCCGACATGTCCGTTCTCGTTCGTATAACGTTTATATTGGCATAGATAGGGCTCTCGAAGGGCGACAGGCTATAAAACACTATTACTGTACATGTAACATTGGCCGAAGAACCATTGGCTGCTGCTCACACGTCATGTGCATTGTGTGGTACATGGGGTTTGCCAGTCACGAGCCAACGATACACATTGCTGCCGAAGATTTAGAAGATATTATTGTAAGGCCAGGAGAGTTGTAAATATTAAATAAAAATATATGAAATGAAAATAATGTGCATTATAATTAATAAAAAACCTGTACATAAACGCCTGCAGGGAGAACTAACTCTTGCCTCTTGTTAACACTTGCAACTCGGCAGGTAAATGTATTTGAAACGTCTTCTCCCTCGTACACCATTAACAATAACTGTTTACCTGGAAATCACGAGCTCAACCCGCAAGCCGGGTGCAAGCCGTAGGTAATAAAATAAATACTTTGAGACTGATTATCATCTCAACCAATAGGTTTCGAGCTTTACTGTCATAATACAAAATGTTTATTATTATTATGCCTATGATAAAATTTAGTTATTTTTTGTTGGCCGGCTAAAAAAAAAATAGCCCAAATTTGTATGAAGCCTGAATGATGTCCTTTCGAGTTGAATGTTATTGATTCAATGACGATAACTTTTTTTTTAATGAACTGATTTTGATGAAACAAAGTTTAGATATTATTTATTTATTTATTTATACTTCGTGTACAATGTGTACAGTGGCGGACTTAATGCCTGAGGCTTGAGGATATTATTCTGAGTTAAAACAAAGCAAATAGTGAAAGTTTCAAGCAAATCGGTTCAGTACTTTCGGAGATAAACGTGAACAAACATACAGACAGACAGACAGACAAAAAATTCCAAAAATTTTTTTTTGCTTTCTAATAATCTATTTAAGTGCCCCTCTATCCATTTCAGTCAAAAATACTAAATGTACAGACAAAATATTTTTACTGTCTTATTATATGTATAGATTTGGCAGTCGTTTAATAAATTTCTACTGCATCATTCCTCTAAATTCTAAAATAAAATTTAGACATTAACTGAAGTTAAGCTAAGTACTTTGGACTAACCAGTGACTGGGGGGAGGGGGGCGGTGAAATTTTTGTTCTCTTCTATAGGGGGCGGTGGTCCAGAAAAGGTTGGGAACCACTGCCCTAGATCCTGTACAAGCCTAACGGCGCTTGCTTTGGGCTAAGCTGATTAGTTGTAAGAAACAATTATATGTTTTATATTTATATTAATATGTTCTGAGTACCCAATGTACATCCCCTTAGATAATTTGCTACCCTATTTGGTACTCGACTGTCACAACACAGTGACATTTTGTATAACCAAAAAAAAAAGTTCATTGTTCGGTCACTCTTGTTGCAATAATGCTAGGTAATGTACTTTGTGGCTATGTAATAGTAAATTGATTAATACAATACAAGTGTGTAATTATTTAATAAAAACTATGCAAAACAAGTATTTTGTTGGATTTTGTCTTGCGAGTTCTAATCAAACATATCTCATAGAATCGCTATTCGGAACCTTAATAAACAACTTTTCTGGTGTTTTCTAAGTAGAATACTTGCAATTCAACGCTACACACTAACGATACGGATTATAGTAACTCATTATTATTTCATACTAGCGGTCCCGACAGACTTCGTCCTGTCAAAAAAAATGTAGTGGCAGTTTTTTGTTCCTACTTATTTTATAGATAATATCGCATAGCCAATCAAATTGCATAAATGGTCCAAATGAACTATTACATTTTGTGACTATTCAAGTTTGGAACGCGATATTAAATCCTCCAACGATGTATTCTGTGCTCCAACGCACACACGCACACTGTTTTGACAGATATGATTGAATTTAAACTATATACATAAAGCAAATCGACTCTTTGATGTTAGGAAGACATCTTCATTGCTTAGACAACAGTGACTGCTTGCAATATGAACTTAATGTAATAACAATGAAGCAAATTGACTGTACATTTTAGTTAGAAAAAGTTTGTATGGAAATGAAGGGCTATTTTACGATTTTTCTGATAATTATTCGAATTTTTATCCTATATAAAACCATCCTTGAACTTCAACGAACATTGTAAAAAAGAATTGGCCTAATTGGTCCAGGCGTTGCTGAGTTATGCGCTTACCAACACATTTTGCGATTCATTTTTATATAATAAGAAGATGTAATCTTTCAACACGAACTTTATACAAACCTAAAATAAGCGTCCTTCTCTATCTTCTAGTGATGACGTCTAAAGTAACTAACTCGAGTTGGGCTTGACTCGAACCAAGTCGAGTTGAATTCTCTCTCACTCGAGTTTGAAAACCGAATGAAACCGACATGGAGCGAAGTATGCCGATCATTTGAGACTATACTATTTATAACAAAAAAGTGTCACATTTATGTAGATTTGAGGTTAATTTGCTATTGTTATAGTTATTGGTGTTTTAAATTCTGTTTTTGAAAAATGCCGGGTCCTAAAAGAAAATTTTATACAAGAATATTGGTTTTTTTTAAATTATAAGAAGTTTGTTTTAGTTATTTACATAAGATTATTATATATTTTTGTTAATTACTAATTGGTAGTTAATTGACAGGTTAACCTTTTTCGGTTTGTTTTTAGTATAATTTTCCTTTATATAAATAGTTAAGTACAATACCATTAAAACTAATATATTAACATATAATTCAACCACTGCAAGAATATTCTTTATGATAGTAATTAGTTAATTTTCTTGTTCTTGAAAATATTGTAATTATAAATTAATTTGTAATCAAAATACAATTATGAGCCTATGTACGGTCGGCCAAGAAAGTGGTCTACCAGTTTTGAAAAAATTTCATAGGTATGTGAGTAAAATAGCGATAAGATTGAACTCCTGTACTTATTACCTTCTTAAGATTATGCAGAGTGATGACATTTAAACCTAAAATAATCTGACAGCTATTAATCTGTCAATTTTGTCAGAATATTTTTGCACGGGAAAATCAACTCTGTTACTTTATAGCGCGCGAATGATTTTCAACCTTAGACCACTGGGTAGGGTGGTAGACCACTTTCTTGGCCGACCGTACCTATGTACACACATGCACCACAATGTTAATTTGATTTTATTTTGAAAAGACTGCTGTATAATTACATAGTTTTATTAATAATAAATATAAATATTTTGAAAAATTAAAATTCAAACCAAAAATACATAAATAATTGATTCGTTAGTATAACTCTTCCAATACATTAAAAACAAATAATATAATAAATGAGAGAATTGAAACAGATAAAAATAGCATTTGTGTGTTCAATTTTTTTTACTATTAATGAGAAGGTGAAGAATAAATTGGCAAAAATTTTAAAAAAACTTACGTGGTTGCACCAAAATCTGTTTCGCGCTTGTTTCCGCACGCGCTCGCTAGTAGATAGTAGTCTCAGTATATATAAGTTACTCTATGGATAGTAGTCAGTGTGTTGCAACGTTTTCTAATAGATAATAAGGGGGGAAGGGGGGATTGGACCTCCGGTACCCTCACTCACTCGGCGAAACACAGCGCAAGGCGCTATTTTTACGCCGGTTTTCTGTGAGGCCGTGGTATCACTCCGGTCGAGCCGGCCCAATTCATGCCGAAGCATAGCTCTCCCACGGTTAACGTTAAAGTTTGTATGGAAAAAAGTTTCATGGGCGCTAATACTTATCTAAACAATCCGATGGAAACACCATAAAATATTATTTCTCTCGCTGTGAAATATATCATAAATAAATATAACAATATTATCTATAATCTTATAATATATTATGTATGAAACATTATTGTGTATTCATATTCTTAAGTATTTTACACTAAAGTAAAAATGGTTTCTTAATTTGCCCTGATTTTCGTTTAATTTAATGCCTTCTGACGCCATATTTTTCACACATGATTTTTTTTACAGTATAAAGCCCAGTAGTCTCGTGGTATTCTGGATTTAGTCAGCATCTTACAATGCATAACAAAAGATTGTATTTTTTTACAAAACAACTAAAGTCATATAATACACGAATGGACCATCTATTGACAAAAGTAGTATGATTTTATCTTCCTTTGCTCTTTCTTTGTACTATTCCTGTAGTCCTAATTGCATTTGTTCCGATATTTGTAGTAATAAAGCAAAAGAATCCGGGTGCCATATATCGAATTTGATAAACGAGAAATAACTGCAATGCATTAATAAATCAATTGCAGTTGATTTCAATTTTTAACATACAATTTTTGTACGTGGATACGTAAGGATTTTTTTATTTTTATTAAAACTGAGGTGCTAACATTTTTATTAAATAATCTGATAACTAAACTTCTGTTAGTGGTTGTAATGGTAACGAATCTGTGATTTGTCTGGTATTGCGAGTGTAACTACACCTAAAGGGTTGACGGTAATCGTTTATTATCAGGTGATCCATTTGCTCGTTTACCCCACTTGTATCATAAAAAATTTGCTTCACCTGTAACATTCACGTACAACATACATGTCTCAGGGTGCATCTCATCATTCTTCACTATTACATATTGGAGCAATGGCAAACACGTAGAAACACCTAAAAGGCCCAGGGAGAGGTATTATTTTAAACAACCTAAAACTTTATAGTAATTTTGTATGTAATTCCACAAATACATGAACTGCGATACCTTAGCATGTATCGACTCAAGGTGTTCGTTATAACATATAACTAATAAATTATAACGTTATAAAAATTTAATGATAACACCTAATTTGAAATTATAACTTTTACTGCTACTGTTGAATATCTAGTAATAAATGAAACGAAATGCTTGACTTAGCGACATCTAGTGTAGTTGAGAAGAACTGCCAAATCACACCAAATCCAGCGTCGATTGGCAAGATGGCGCTACAACGGTCATTCAAAAATTAACTCTATTTCCATGAATTACGTGTGTCCAAAACTTTATTGAGTTGTCAAGAATGACTAGATTATAATAAGCAAATCAGGTTATAACTTATAACATTCAATTTAAATGAAGATGTTATTTTTCTGCTATATTTTAATTTAAACCCCAGTAATGTGCGAGATCCGATCGCGAGGATTGACGTTTGGATTTTCATGCGCTCGGGAATGTGCATTTCGTTCGTAAATTGGCCATTTTAATGTTGTAAATATACAATTTAGATAGGTATTAAAATTAAATAGCAAATATAGTATAAAGTTATTTGCTTCGATCATATATTTCTGTAGATACACAATTCCATAGAAAATCAAACAAAATATCGACCCCGCGTCTATACATAGAAGAATAGATGTATATTATAGTACCAATTTTGAAAAAAGTTCTAAAGTGTCATATAATTTAAGCAAATTTAAATCTTAAGTAACGTGATGAAGTATGAAAATAAATCCTTGTTAAGGTCGTTACATATTATCTTCTGGTTTCGATGATATAATGATGCCGTGAAATCAGAAATGAACAACACATTTTGAAAACAAATATATTGAATAATAAGCCCTGAGTCCGTTGCAATTAAACACAAATTCATTTCATATAATAATGCTCCTACATTCCATTTGACTCCGAATATTGTGCTCGCGTCTTATCATTAGCTCTGTGCTATTTTTTCCTATGAGTGAGCCACTCGAGACAGAAAGAGATAGATGCGATGCGTTGCGCATCGTGGCATGGTACGGAAGCGTTTTAAATTTATATTTTAGTAATACATAATATGAATAAAAGTGTTTTACTCATAAAAAAAATGCGCTAATAAATTAAGATAAAGATATACTTATTGGAAGTATGACATTCCCTCCTTCTTTTGCACTTTACGTGTGTCATTTTTACAAGTATAAACTACGCATTTCGGCATCGCTGACGTTATCAATCGCGCGCGGCCACCGAATGAATGAGAGCGAAACAAGGCACATTTACTGTTTGTGCCTTGTTTCGCCGGTGCCACTTTTTAGACGGTAACTGTGTATCTACAGAAATATATGATCGAAGGTTATTTGTAATAAAGTTGTAACTATAGCAGAAAAAATAACTTAATATTTAAATTTAGCATAACGTTATGCTTATTATATTATATAGGTATATTATTATGTTATGTTAACTTCTGTTTAAGTCGAGTACTTTTTTTTAAAAGTTGGCAGTGAACCAGGTGAACCGAACAACGTTTGCGCATTTTGGTCCGTAGTAACAATAACTTTTCTATTTATCTGTGGTGTATTTGTATTGTCTTCGCCACCTGTTTCGTTTGTGGTTTTGCTGGTTATTCAAGTTTTTGTAAATAATTATTGCATAATTTCAATATATCTTATTTTAGTGTAATTAAAAATGTGTTCCGTAAACGATAAGCCAGTGTTCAGGGAGCTTACCGGCGAAGATGAGGAGCCAGAAGTCACAGAAATTGAGTCACTTTGCATCAACTGTCATGCTAATGTGAGTTATTTTTCATTAATTTAGTGTTTGTTTCCTTAAATTTTTGATTTTTCTTAATATGAAGGTATATTGTCGTAAATTCATAAAAAAGATCTACCTGTTAATGTAGACAAATATATAAACGGCGTCATTCTTCTACTGCAGCATAACTAACATAAAAAAAACTGCATTAAGAATTACATTATCAGGTTAAATACGTGCTAAATATATGCTAAAATTTAAGTGCAATAAATAAGAAAGAAGAAAATAAACAGAAGAAAATAAACAAAAAAGATAAGAAATATACATTTTTAATGAGGTATTAAGGTTATGTTTTTACAATTTTAGGACTTACATGTGTCAAACTTCTAAGTGAAATATAACCTCTATATTTCCTTAGTTATAGTGCTAAGGATTATAAATCAAAAAATAATAAGAGTCAATCTTTGATAGACCTGATCTACGCCATAGGTAAGTAGGTGAGCATATAATGCTTTTGGTCCTATGTTAAATCATGTACAACTCTTTAATTACTATTTCAATTAAATTCACGGAAATTTGTGGTTTTTGATGTAATATGAGAAACTCTGCACTTGCTTGGGTTAGCTCGAGGAGATTTCTGTTTATTACATTCATTTCTTATGTACTTGCATTTAATTA
The DNA here is from genome assembly GCA_036419045.1 of Scirpophaga incertulas. Classification (NCBI taxonomy): domain Eukaryota; kingdom Metazoa; phylum Arthropoda; class Insecta; order Lepidoptera; family Crambidae; genus Scirpophaga; species Scirpophaga incertulas. The sequence continues at coordinate 106,263 of JAYEAL010000648.1, read as the reverse complement.
TAATTTTTATGCTTGATATACACTTAATTAAATTTTCAGTTTTAAGTTACTTGTGTGTTTTCAATACTGGAAGATATTGACTGATCAGTTGACTGATCAGCTATTAGCTTATGGCTCAAAGGTTCAATTCCCACCTGGATAAATATTTTGTATGACAATGTTCTGGTTTGGTTGTATGTGCATGTATGATTCTATGTTATTACACCCATGATATAGAATAAAGATCCTCATCATATTTTTTGACAATGAAGAGTATTTAATCGTTTTGTTAAAATCGGCAGACTTTTGGAATGTAATAGAGGTAGCTATTGGAATAATAGATGTTGCTTGTAATAGAGGTAGCTATTGTAGTGTAATGGAACATTTAATAAAAAAAATCTCTATATTTGGGTATGACCTTTGTTTAAACACTTCTGTGTAAAAGTTATTGTTTCATTTAACTATTCCTTATTAAATTAAATTGAAGAAAATAGTAACTAATGCTGTCTTTTGACAATTATATTTTGAGATATTTGCCTGGACCATTTAATGGTTCTGAGCTGCACAACTTAATATAAATAATTATCAGTAAGTTTCTCTCAGTCTCTCTTAGTCAAAGATTTGAAAATTACTGGCAAAATATTGTCATATTCATTTTTTTTTCTTTTATTAGGTCTCTAAAAGTAAATATGATGGTAAAAAAATATTTAATAATGGAAAAACTGTTTTTTGGCATAATCATGATTGGGATATTTAGGCTTACATGATCGTGAGGGCTTACAATAAGGCATAAGAAATCATTATTAGTATTAAAATTAGATTTTATGCAAACAATCTTAGGTATTTAAATTAAGTAGTATTAATTATATAATAAAATAAATTATAGAATTTGCATTATAAATATTGAACTTTGAGACTTTTGAAAATAATAAAAATGTTTCAAAAGGGTTTGCTCACTTCTTAGGGATTGTATAATAGTATATACATATATATAGGGTCATTGGTTCGGTTGGCGGCCTTTTAGTTGTCTTCTCAACTGCTCCTTGATATTAGTTAAATATGTCCATAATAGGGTAGAAGACTACAACTGATTATGGCCGTTTTTATACTATAATTATTTCATTTGAGCAATTTATATCTCATGAAAGTATGTCAATATAGAAATTTCAGTTTAATTTTAAATTTATATTGTTTTTAGATTTCTGAAAAATGAGCAATTATTATTTACGTAATTCTAATGAAACGAACACATTTTTAGCATTCACACATTAAATGTAACATTTTTTTATATAGAAATTATACCTATAAACGTACAAATAACAAAGTTATTTTAAAATTTGTTTATACGCGCATACAAATTAGGCGAGTTTACTGAGTTATGACGTCACGATTGCAGTGTTTTTAGTATGGAGCGTTTTTGAGCGACCCGCGACAGCGCCGCAAACATGTCGATGTATCTTCAAAAGTAATAGGTGCAGGTGTACTGTTGGTTCTACAATATTTCTTATTTAAAAGAGTACTCTTATTAAGTATAGAATTTAAAAAATTGTCGTCTACCCAATTGATCTTCTGATTGTTTCTGTAAATGTTACAAATATAATGAAGATAATATTAGAAATAAGTATTGATGGCATATGTTACTAGTATATTTTTAAATAAATAATTAGGGTGGGTGTACCAGTAACAAACCGATTAGGTGACATTTTGAAAGTTATTTTAATATTGTGATTCAATTATTATAACAATCATTACAAAAAAAGAATTACATACTCCTTGCCTACCATAGAATCATTTAGCTTATCCCATTTTCTTAATATATGTCAGGTTTTTTTTTATTTAACAACAATATGGAAAGTCGCAATGTGCCTTAGGTTGACCAGATTGTTCCAGCAGTAGACCAGACGTTGAGCCAATAGTGAACCAATAAATAAAACAATTTCTCTTAATGAAAAATATTTTTATTGTAATTACTAAAATGTTTTGTACATCAGTCTACAAGTTTCAAGTAATACTTAAATACTACAAGGCTCAAATAATGTAGATACAGTGGAATCTCGATAATTCGAATGTCAAGGGAAATGCAAAAAAATTCGAGTTAATGAGTTTTTGACTTAAAAAGGATATCGAGATACATAGGATTTAACCGCTAAAATTTCGACTAAGAAAGGTGCGATTTCTAAGTATATTTTACGACTTGTAGAGTCAAAGTTAAACAATAATTCGACTTAAGTTGTAATGGTATATATTTATTTAAATTACATATTACTGGAGTAAACTTTACAAACATTTAAGAAAAATCTGTTATCTTTTTTTGATTTAAACAATTTGCAGATTTCTTATCAATTATTTTTTCAAGTTCAAATAACACATATACTGCCTCGTCAGCCACATATGGCTGACATTTTTCTTATCAACTAAGCCTTGTCAGCCACATATGGCTGACAGAACAGACCGGTTTTCAAAGTGAGGTTTAGGCGTCGTCGTCCACCTTTTTCGTATAAAACTGTATGTCGTATGGCTGACAAGGCCTGATAATATGTAACTTAACTGATGGCACCGCAACTTTTACTAACACTTTGAAAAATTTTATGCTTTTAAGTGGGAACGTCAAGGACGATTTAGTGATGAGTAAAAAAGATCTTTTTACATAATAAAACAAACATATTTATACATATGGGTGAATATACAAAAGCTGTCCAACTTTTTGACCTATTTTGAACATATATTTTTTACCATAAATATACACATATTTTGATTTCTATGCATAGTTTATCTCATCAATATGCTATCCTAAGCTGGGCCAGTCAGTTTTTTAAGTATTCTTTGAATTATTCGCGTTTTTCAAAATTTTAATGCCAAAGGACTGACGAGGGTGGCAGAGTACTGATAAAAACACAATTTTATAGAAAAAAAATATATTTATTTTAACTTTAAGAGTGTTGAAGTACAAATTATGTTTAATCTAATAATGGCACTTTTCTTAAGAATAAAATCACGTTTAGTTTAAATATTTCCATAGGAAATATGGAATATGTCAGTCTTTTAGACAGTCTTTTTAATAATTAAATTTGTACTTAATACTTATTAGAAAATTATGAAAACTTTTTAACTAAACAAAAAATAATGATGCTTATAGCATATAGGTAATGTAATAAGTAGCTATAACAAAAAATCAGCTCTTATGCTGCAACAAAAAAAAAAAAATTTCTGAAGATAAAATAACATATTACGTAAGTGTAAATAACATCAATAAAAATCACTTTTCAAAAACGTCTATCTTCTCACTAAATTCGTAAAATATCCTGTTGCCTTTTGTGATCAGATTTGGAACAGGAAGTTTTCTTATAATTTGGTCCATGGGTACATCTGACACATCGTTTTCATCTAATTTAAAGAGAGTACCAGCATCATTGCAAATTTTCAGAAAAGTAACCCTCAGTTCTCCTTCATATTCAACGGAAGAACAGATAGCCGCATAATGAAATTCTAATCTTCTAACTTTGTATCTAATTAAAACATAGTCACCACTGGTGTAGTAATTTTGTGTTTGTGATTTTGTTGGCTCACTAACTCCTGGCATAGACAGACATTTGCTAGCGTTGTTTTTCAGGGTGTAGGTTGACAGTGGCAGTGAATCGTCTTCAGAGTCAGAGAATACAGTCGAAACATTTAAATGTTCATCTGGCAATTCGCTTTCATACCTAATAGATCCTAGCTGGTAATGATGACATTCATCAGGGTCGCAAAAACAACTAAGAGACTTCATTGTAAGTTGGTTTGGCAAATAAACAGAGCCTGTCACCTGATGCACATTAAGTGTCCCCTTAAAAGCGACAAATTTAGATGAGTTCGCGTTGATTCTGGAGTTCATTTCCTCAATTTCATGGTCTTCAATCACAAATGTACGAATTCCAGGGCATCTCTCGCGAATAACAGCAATGAACTCTTTTAAGTCAGTTATGTCACCTCCTGTTGCTATTACATGATCGGCTGTTCTCTTACAGGTGGCCCCTACACCGTCCGGGGCACCTTTACCGTGACCGGCCTCATGATAGTTCCATGTGTACTATCGGGGTCTCTCGCGCCTTACCACTTTTTAGAAATATTCGTATGCAAGTGGCTCGCACCGGGCACGACTACGCGATGCGTAGCTATCCCTGATTGGTTACGTATTTTACTACGATTTACTACGACCATTCATTATACCAAAAGAGATTTCAAACAAACGATTTTGAAATCTCTTTTGGTAGGTATAGGTATCAGTCTGCTTTACGCCTTCGTGAATTGTTCTCGTCTTCGCTGCTGTTAGTTTCTGTGCTCGCTACGACCTCTGCTCAAGGACCATGGCCTTACGAAATCTTTCTGTTGAAGAAAGAGCAAGAATAGTTGCTCTTCATGAAATCGGCAGGAATATTACGCAAATTTCGCAAGAACTTGGTTTCTCGGTAAGTTTTATTTAAATGTTTAAAAATTTTTAAAAGTAAATCTTATAAAGATGTAGGTAATTATTTTTTTTATTTAACGTATAGATATACTTCTAGAAAAATTATTCTAAGCGAAGAAAATAAGATAGCGAGAACCCAGTTCGCTCGAGAGTATAGGGACTTCAATTTTTCACGTGCTATATTTGCCGATGAAAAAAGTTTTAAATCTAACCAAATAGGTCGTCGGCATTTATGGCGCTTAGACAATACACGTTTTGAGCCTCGTAATGTGAACCCAAACAATAATTCGGGCAGAATCTGTGCAAATATGTGGGGATGGATGAGTGCCGCTAGACCCGGAGAGCTGGTCGAAATATCCGGGAGGGCTACTGCTCAGTCCTACCTCGAGTAGAGGTGCGCAAAATAGTTCACTGAAGTGTAAAGAATGATATACCTACTTCAACTGGACTAGATGAAGTATATCAATCATTTAGTTAATTTAGTTCTTCTTGTTCACATGGCTCAGTACTTCAGTGGTCCATTTGAGTCACCTTATCGCTTAGTTCATTTACGTCACTTCATTCGTATAGTTCAATTAGTCCATCTGTATCGTAGTTCTTTTAAGTAGGTATGAGACGTTATGTCAATTTGACTGCATAACTAAACACATGTATGATAATATTCCTTCAACTAATTATTCAAGTAAAACTAAACATAATGTTTGCGCTATAAGACATGAAATTGTGTGCAGGTAGACTCCGACCGGCCGGTGTTCTAGTTCCTGTATTCCACAAACAAATCACAGCTGAACCATTACTTTTAACCAATAGAATTGCATAGATTGTTAGATGACGTGATATTCTAGCGTTCGGATTGGATAAGCGGCATAGTTTGGTTCATTTTGTTAGTGGAATTGACCCACAGGATGCCAAGCCAATCAACTGTCTCGCTCTCGCACGCTATGTTTGTAATCTATCCGTTCGCTTTACTCTCCTTCAGTGAAAGAAGTGTTTTATGAACTAATGAAGTAAATGAAATTATTTATACCAACTCTGTATTTTTTTAATAATATGTGTTAATGCATGCACTGCTGGTGTCCTAATAATAAATAAATAAATGAACTACTGAACTAGTTGGGACCAGAATCAATGAGTGAAGGAGATATAATTGCGAAGTGGAGTGCAATTGAAGCATTCATTCACGAACAACTCGACTCTAACCTCGAGCTTCTCCAGGAGACATGGTCCCTACTGTGCGTGTGGTGTATCTGGGGACAGAAGTTCCGGAATTTATATTTATTCATGATAACTGCCCTATTCATACCGCGCGTGTGGTGCAAGGGCGGCTTGAAGCTCAGCCGGACATTCGAACGGTGCGATGGCCCTCCCGATCTCCAGTTCTAAACCCTATTGAAAATCTTTGGGGATTGATGGTTCAGCGGTGGGACACACAAAATGAAAGGTCCAGAGATAATTTAATTGCACATTGCAACCGAGTTTGGGATTCACTCCGAGGCTCAGACTTGTGTGAAGTCCTTGTGCGCTCGATGCGAGCTAGGTGCGACGCTGTCATAGCTGCCAATGGGGCATTGACGAAATATTAAATTAAAAATAAATATGTATTTTCTAATGCAAATAAAATTTTTTAGCTTCTTCAATGTTGACGTCTTAACTATTCTGCCACCGACACTAGCCACCCCAATCGAAAATTTAAACAGCATTTGTCACTTTTCAACTTTTTTTTACTTTGTCAAGCCAAAGTAGACCAAAATACACTATTCATAATGCGGGTTCGAGTCCCGGCCGAGTCAAACATTTGTTTGCATTTTTTCTAATATATTAATTTATCTTGTATTTTAAATAAGATTTAAAGCCAACAAACACAAAAATATTAATATGATTATGTAACACAACAATTAATGACGTATTTCAGTGGACACGCGTTGTATCTATTTTAAAAAGGTTTTAATTTAGTAAAAAGTTCTGCTCAACATTAATATTAGTTTAATTACTATAAAGACTATACAAACCGCGTTTTATCGCCAAAAGTATTCTAACTGATGTTGAAGTCCATTGTATTTTGTTTTGATTGGCCCAGAAGCATAATGACGTTTAAAATTATTTCATATTTTAGTAAATAATTCTATTTGTAAAAAGATAAATATGAATATTAATTTTATTTTGTTATTTTAACAATGCCGAAGGGTCGCCTTCAAGTTTAATGCTTATGTATTAATGTGACAAAATATTGAACTGTGATATATCATTTCTAAATTTTAAAATATCAATCTTTTATTGATTATGTAATGTATTTTTTTTACGCAACAAAAACAAACCGACTTCAAAACTATACCTATGCAAACTTAAACTGTAAAGTCTTAAATAATGTTTTAATTACTTCAAATATACATATATTTATATGTATAATAATTTTTGAAATTGGGGCCAGCAATGAATGCCAGTCCTTTGTGGGAGAAGGGCGATAGTTTAGTCGGTATATATTTGTTTGCGAAAAAATTTTATTTATTGTTTTTTTGAATTTATTAAAATTTATATGGGACCTTCTCGGGTGTACTTTATAAACAAAAATAAATCAAAACCGATCTACAATTGACGGACTAATCGAGTATCAAATGTGCATGAAATGTAAAAACAGCTTTTTTTTATTTTTCAGTTTTTCTTGAAAACTTTTAAATCAATTTAGATAATTTTTCATGGGAGCCCCTCTAGAAGATACTCTACGAATCAAAAAAGTATCCTCAAACTCGGTTCATAAACGACGAATTTATGCGCGAACTAACTTAAAATAAACATAAGTATATGGTTGAATTGAGAAACCTCATTTTTTGAAGTCGGTTAAAAGTTTTGTAAATCGGTCAATTTATTAGTTACATATTTAATATTAACATTTAACTATATTTTCTGATAGTAATGTAATCAATAAATAATATATCATAAAAAATGTTTGTAAGGAAAAGTTGAGCACAAGCGATCCCAAATAGGTCGAAGTGTGATGGCTTCTGCTTGGGAGCCACTCCACACCCTTAAGATAAAATAAGGAAAAGGCGACGAATCTTCCTCCATTTTCGATCTAGACACTGCTGTGTGGTCAAATTAAAGTCTGGGCATTGTTAAGATCATCACGATTTAACGTCATTTAACGATACAGTTTAGGGTACTAATCATAATTCTAGGCAGACGATGAAACCAACCATTTATTTCATGTTTGTTTCCATATTTTTAATCATGCTATTCTCCATTCTTTCTTGTTTAATCGTTTAAATTATCTAATTGAATATTTACGGCCATGCATTGCTGCTGTATTTGATGTTCTTAAATAATGCTTCTCTAGTGTAAGAATATTAAGATTAATTATACTCGTATCAAAGACGTTAATGTTTGCAGAATTATTAATATACATTTTAAGACTCACTTTCTTTTGTTTTTAATATTTTCCTTATTGTTTCTATTATATTAATTCACATATAAGTCATTAGCAGTAAATATATAATAGCAATAAAAGTCAAAGCTAAACAAAAACAAAATAGTTATTGGTATTTAGCAAAAACTATTTTTACTTGTGGAATATCTGCTGGAACTAAAATGTTTTACTTAACCGTAACATCAACAAGTAAATGTAGAAAACTCACATGTTTATAATGCATTTAAAAACGGAGTTATCCTGTTTATCCTTAACTTTTTAATTACATATATTCATCGAGAAGACAATAAGGCCAGTCATTAGAGCCTGAAACCCGAAAGAAATTACCTACTAACTCGCTAAAATGTTGAGGGTCATTAAGGAAGGTGAAATACCTTACCGTGTGATTTTGCAGCGCTCTGGGGTGTACGGAAAGGGTTGAAAAGGGGTGAAAAGTGTGTTTTGTTAATAACATTGTCAAAAAAAATTGTAACACGCTGCAAACTTAGAATTAGGTTGTTCTCATTATTTTGTAACGTGTAGGTATTAATTTTGCAACGTTCGCAACATACGGAACATTGTTTATAATTAAAAAACAATGATATTTGTTAATAACAAGGGTATAAAAAATAGTAGCTCGCTGTAAATTTGTAATTACCTCGTGTACAGCATTTTATAGCAACTATCAAATTTGCAGTGTTTTGTAACAAACTGAACATTGCTTAATACTATATAAACAATTATTTCAGTTAGTAACAATGGTCAAAGAGTCAGTTAAGAGTTGCAATCTAGATAAATATTGTCAAAACACTTGTGGCGGCATATCAAAGCGCCGCACACAAAAACATGGTCGGTGTCTTTGTAACGTCGCCATAGAACGCCGCGTCCCCGTTTAACCAAATACCGTTTCCATAGAGATATTTTTTTAATATCGCTCGCTTATTGCTATCTCGCTCGCTTAGCGCTATCTCACTTGCATGTTTCCGCGCGAGCACAGTAGTTGAATGAACGAAAGGCGTAGCTTGTAGCCGTAGCATCGTGCAGTGTGCAAGCGACTAACGCTCTAGAGGTGGTAAGGCGCCAGTGTCCCCGATAGTACCTCATAATGTTAGGATACATTTGTGTCAACTTACAGCCCAACACATAGAACATAGTCTTGTTTCTGTATTGGGTTACAGGACCATCGCTAAGAAAGTGAACATGTTGAACATTTGGACTCAAGGAGTTTAATACCGGCTGTAAATGAGCCCAAATTGCTCCCACATTATGTGTCAAGTTTGATGAGATTGTACAATATGAAGTTACCGAGTTTTTTTGGTACACAACAACAGTATGTAGCGAAAGTTGTATACGCGAACCGCCGAAGTGAAAGGATTGTATCTCTTTGTTGTATTTAGTGCAATAATTTTCTGAAAAGTCCATGTGGACTATGGCATCATTTTCAGATAAAGTTTCCTTCAAGTTTTTAATTTGGTTGTACTGGTGAACAATGTAATAAACGTGACGGAAAAAAAGTATCGTATCATCTTCAAGTTTTAAAATAAGATCTTTGGGTAAGATTTCCTGTGTTTCTTTCTTATATTTTGTAACAAAACGTTTTTTTTTTGTCTTGAGATCGATGAATGCCTCCTTTTTATTTACCCACTGTTTCAATAAGATAGGCTTTGAATTATCAAATTCCTCGTATGTTAAAGTTTTGTCGCAACAGTCCTCACACGTTCTCTCCAAACATCCTTCAGCATATCGATTACAGCAGAGAATATCCAGCATGCTTTGATGATTTCTCACTGACGTTAGAATTTTTGCATTTTTTAAAGCTGCAAGTTTGAGGTCTATATTTTCATGGACTGTGCAAGCACAAGTATCACGGTTTGATAAAGTAGGTGGTACGACCCAAAATGGTCGTAGCCGATTGAACAGGGTATAACTAATTGCAAATGGAACAGTTTTCAAAAACTTTTTGTGGAGGTTTTTCATACTATCAAGCAGATATCGCTTTTGCTTTTTTATTTGCCTCCGAGATATAAATTCTTTCTTTCCAGCTGCGAGCCGGCTATTAGCGTCATCTTCTAAAAATTCCTCAACCAATCTTTGCAGCTGCATTTTACGATTCTTTGGTTTTGGAAGATTGTTTCGAAGCTTTTTGTAGGTCACTACTTTGTTTTTGAATCTCCATATTTTATATTTCTCTACTAAATTTCCAGATAAATTTTGTTTAAACTTATTTTTTTCTTTTTGGCTTCTAATTTTTTCGTAGTTTTCTTCTAGCTGTCTTTTCATTACTTCACCAAAAAGAGCTTTCTTTACTAATTCTTTCCTTTTATCAATATCCTCACTCATTTCTTCAAGTTTCGTTTTTGGCGTTTTTTCTACTGATTTTTTAACCTTCTTTAACTTTCTTTTAATCCTTCTATACTTTTGACGTTGAGTATTTAATTTGGTTTTTAACTCTTTTATAATTGTACTCATTGTCTTTATTTGCTTGTTTCTGTCTTTTCTCTGACGCTGACTTCTCCTTCTTGCTTCTTTTGCTCGTTGATCGTCGTTCATGATGGCAGGTCTATATTCCATTGGTGGCCCCTCTTCTTCGTTAAGTCTGTTTTTTACGGCGATTGGTGGCCCTTCGTCGTCACTGGTTACAGGTGTATTCTGACGTAAATAGTTATGTGTCTTTTGGCTCAAAGTAAGCTTTTTCCTGTACTTTGATGAATACTCTTTCCAATTTTTTCTAGTTGTCCGTTGCTCTCGAGGTGTCATTTCTTTAATAGATTTTCTTTGACCTTTTTCTTTTTTTTTTAAGTACTGTAATTTCTGCTTCTCTTTGTATTCTGCTAATTTAACTGGATCACTTTTAATTCTTAGCAAACGTGCCTTTTCTGCTTCTCTTTTCTTTATTAAAACCTCTTCCTTCGATAATTTCGTTTTCTTTTTAGGCGGCGGCATGATGTCATTCGTCTAAAATAAGTAAAATAAATTGTTTCATATTAAACTGTACAATAACAAAATAAAACCTAAACTAATATCGGTTCATCTGTTTAGGAGCTACATTACCACAGACAGATACACAAACACGTTAAACTTATAACATGGAGGTTAAAATCATTTGAAATACTAGCTGTACCCGCTATTTCGTCCGCGTGCGAAAGCATTGTAAATCGGGATAAAAGGTAGCCTATATTCTTTTTCATGTCAAAGACTACATGCATGCCAAATTTCATCTAAATCGGCTCAGCCATTTTTGCGTGATTCAGTAACAAACATCCAAATATCCACACATTCACATTCATAATATTACTTAGTAGAATATAGAACATTTAGTTCCTGAAATATAAAAAAACATCAGTTCCCTGGAAACAAGTCAGTCTTTTGGCGCAAGTTTAGACAACGGACTGACGACAGGGTACTGATGAATCGGACCTTAATTTGAGTTTATAATTGAAACATAAATTTTTTCCATATTTTCAGTTGTTACAATGATATATTTCTACAAATTACATGTAATCATGCATAAATTAAAACAAAACATAGGCATAAAAGAAAATAAAGACTCACCAGGGTACTGAAAAAGTGACTGGACCAACACAAACATACGCGATAATAGCGGCGCCAACACTGGCGTCGTAATGGCTGCCGTCGATCTGGCGCGCTTTGCGACTAACTTCACTTCCAACATTCAAATTTTAAAAAGATTTGAATAACATTCAGTAATATTTGGCGGGATATTCGAATTTTAAATTAGCACAAAGGACTGATGGGTAAAAGTAATGACAAAGATTCTTATTTTTTTTTAATAGCTTTTTTTTAGATTCTGTTAATAAATATTTGAAATATCTATACAAAATATATTATACAATAAGTGTACAAAATTAGATTAACAATAAATACGGTACATTTTTTAATATAACCCCTTCATTAAGAGTTTTTGGGATTGTGACACGCCAGGGAACTGATGTTATGAGGATTTATTGTATTATTTTATAAATTAGCTTTAATAGTATGTAGTTGAAATTCAGTGGACACATAAATAGGACTTAAAAGGTTCATAATATACTGTCAATTAAAAAAAATAAGTAAACATTTCATATTTATCGGCTGATGACAGCGAGTTGGACAACTTTTGTATATTCACCCATATAAGATATTTTAATTGTTTTTAAACATATTTGAATTAATATAAGTGACTTTGCAAATCAAATCTACACGTTCAAATTATTCGGTGCTTATACATATCTATGGTATAAATTGAAACAGTTGATACAATAATGCGGTTGATTTGGACAATCTTCACAGTATGTTACTACTCTTTTGGTTTTGTTTCTCGCATGCATTCTTCCAAATTGGGCAAAATTTTCTTTGTAACACCTGACACAGTATTACGACAGGCCAGAGACAGAAGCCAGTCCTTGCTTCTTCTTTAATTCATGTTTTAATCGTCTAGGCCTAGCGGGGGCACTAATTTCTGGGGCGCCTGTGTGCACCAAGTACTCAATCAATGCTGTTCTGAACTGAACAACTGTTATCTTTTTTTTAGTTGTCAATTTATACAGTATATATGAATTTACAACAGCTGTATTCAATAATAGCTCCATGGCCAGTCTCTTGGGCCATTTAATTGTCTTGCGAAGAGGGGTCGTGTACGATGTCATTTGATCTGATAGATCAACCGCTGATTTAGCATTATTATAATCAACTACAATTTTCGGCTTTATTTTTTCTTTTCCTTTCTTACTGATCCTTCTGAAGCTCACTGAGTGCTTGGTAGACAAAAGCAGCACATCACGCTTGTCTTTCTACTTCATGACTGTTATTCCTTCGCCATTTTCTTGTGCTGAGAATTCGTCTGCTTTCAGCTTGGCTTGAACTACTGTTTGAGGTAGACCTCTTCTGTTTTTTCTGAGTGTTCCTATGAGATGTGTTTGTCCTGCTAACAGCTTCTGTGCTAGATCCAAGCTGGTATACCAGTTGTCGGTGCAAACCGTGTGTCCTTTGTTAAGATAATCGGCACATAAGGCAAGGACTACATTGGTTGGTGTAGTGTTCACATTATCGTAGTTTTTTCCGGCGTAAACTTGTAATTTTACGGTGTATCCTGGGTTTGAGCACAGTTTAAAAAGTTTTATCCCATATTTGTGTCGCTTATTTTTGTTGTATTGCCTAAATATAACGCGTCCACGAAATGGGATTAGGCTTTCGTCCACACAGACTTCTTCATTTGGTGTGTAATAAAATTGAAACTTATCATTCAACATATCTAACAATTGTCTAACTTTGAACAATCGGTCTTTTTTAGCTTCATTCATTTCATTATTAGCAAAATGCAACATCCTCAAAATAACCTCAAAACGATTTCGGCTTATAATGGACTTAACAAATGGTTGCTCAAAACATTTATTAGTGCTCCAATACATAGACAGTTGAGGTAGTTTTACCAAGCCCATCCAAATCAAAACGCCAAAAAAACGCTTAATTTCATGGCAGTCTGTAGGTACCCATTTTTGCATCCTGTATGATTGTGTTACACTCTTGTTTAAGATTTGTGAAGCAAAACGATTTGTTTCTTCAGCTATGTACTCAAATATTTCATTAAGTACAAGTAATGAATAAAAATCTTCTGGCTTAGCTGCACTCATGCTAGATCGCAACGGAAATGGCTTAAGCCCTGGACATTCAGTATATGGAATAATACTTGTTTGCTTACCCACTTGTTTGCTTACCCAATGGATCAAACCAAACATGTGTCGCCACACCTGAATCAGTCGATACTGGAATCGATTCGACTTCGCTGTCGGATAATATCTGCCATCGACGATTGTTTTTGGTGCGTGGTATTGTTTCAGCATCATCGATATCCATGTCGAGTATAGATAAAACATCACTATTTGAGAATGAGTTCAATTCTTGATCATATACTGATAAATCTAACTGTGACAGTTCATGATCAAAATCGTCGTCCATTTTTACGTTGCTATATTCACCTAATCAGTAACAAAACTTATTTCAACAATTTTATAATAAGTTCACGTCCAAGCGCGGTAACGTCGGAACGACAACTATGGCGCGAAATATACACAATACCCCCGTGCGCCGCCAACGACGTATCAAAATGGCGCCATCGGCGCGCGGGGCAAAAAACAACGGTCAATCGCGCGCTTTTGAATTTCGATGGCTGACAATGTGGTTACGCGGCCCCAATGCAAATTTTATTTCAGTAGCGCCGCGTCAGCCATATGTGGTTGACGGAGTTATTTATTTATATATTTTACCATAAAATATATATGAATATTATAAAAATATTGTTATAAGACTTCGTATCAATCTCGTGAACAAATTTTGAAACTTAAAAAAATAACAGTTAGGTCGTATGTTACAACGGCGTTATATGTGATAATGAACTGAATACACGATCTTCGATATCATCACATCTTTCAATGAAAGATCGTAGTGTGTTGATTGCTGCTCTGGCTTCTTTGCTCTGGCTGCGGGATCAGTATGATCGACGTCATTTTCATCAACATTATCCTCATTTATATCCTGATTAACTATGTCAATTATTTCAGCATCAGTTAGTGTTCCAGTAGTAGCCAGCCCTTCATCACATGTCACATAATCTTCAAATTGAACTTCTGTGTTCTGAAGTTTATTCCAATCAGCCTCTAAAGCTTCTTCTTGTGACATCGAAAATCCACAGCTTTTGAAGCAATTTGATATTGTGGTCACAGATACACTTCTCCAAGCCTTGTCTGTCATCCTAATTGCATGCAATACATTAATAGGTGAAGCAGACTGTTGTTCCATATCAGTTATCAGTTTCCTAACAACTTCCTTTCTGTAAAAGGATTTGAAGATTTTTATTATTCCTTGATCTAAGGGCTGTAGCTTAGATGTTGTATTGGGTGGAAAAAATTTAACTGTCACTGCTTTCAATGGTGAAATTATGTTGTGAGCTGTACAGTTGTCAATGAAAAGCAAAATTTTTCGTTTCTTCTTAATCATTTTCTTGTCGACTTCAATGAGCCATCCTTTGAATATTTCGGCTGTCATCCATGCTTTCTTGTTAGCATCATAGTCTAGTGGTAGAGATTTACATCCAGAAAAACAACGAGGCATTTTAGCCTTTCCTATAACTAATGGTTTGAGTTTTTCAGAGCCTGTCATGTTTGTTGCTAGCAATATTGTTAATCGCTCTTTACTGTGCTTACCACCATGACATTTTTCATTTTTAAAAATAAGTCTTTTGTCAGGTAAGCACTTGAAAAAAGGCCAGTCTCGTCGGCATTAAAGACGTCTTTTGGTTCATAATCCTTCAATAAACTCTGCAACTCAATTATCCATTCATCACATATCTCTTTATTGACACTTGCACTTTCGCCGCAAACTTTCCTAAACACAAGTTCATGACGCTTCTTAAAATTCACCAACCAACCATTGCTGGCACGAAAAGAACTGTGTCCCAGTGACTTCGAAAATTCTTCGGCTTTTTCGCGTAAGATAGGCCCAGATACACTTATGTTTTTGTCCCGACACTGTTTGAACCAGGTTAGTAAGCATTCTTCTAAATCAGGAAACTCCGCAAAACGTCGTCTTTTGGAAGACAAATGGCTGCTTGATTCGTATCTTTGCAGTATTTCGGCTTCATTCTTAATTATTGTAGACAAAGTGCTTGGTGGTAGTCCGTAATGAGCTGCCACATCTTTTTTCTTCATGCCACTTTTTACCGCATTGATAACGTCGAATTTTTCACGTAGAGTTAAAGTCTTTAGTTTCCTTTTGTCACTCATGTTGTTGCTAGTTAACAGCTAAATAAGTACTGACCGACTAGGAACAAACAAAAGGCTGTGTTACTCAGAAAGTTTAATGAAGGAAGTCATTCATTGCACGTGTACAAGACAATAAACACATAAACAATATCCTCCCAGCCAGCTTAAAACATAAATATTTACTATTAATAAATCAGCATAGCAATCGGGAGATTGAGATGTCTGAGGTTTCACACAAGCATGGCACCAGGTCATTTTTTTTTTATTTTTTTTTTATCTGTCGAGACGGCTCGACTACACAGACCTACCGACTAAACTCAGCCTAGCCTTTGGTCCTATTGACCCTACTGGCTTTATTGACGAGAGGGCCGTACCTCAGGAGAGGCACGGTTAGCGCTACCCCATGGTGAGGGTATATGCGCTAGAAGAAGGCACGGATCTCCAAAGTGGGACCGGCCAGTAATGACAAGAACCTATTCAGGCTAAGCAGAAGGCTGCCGTTTAGGGGTTGACAAGGGGGAGCGACGGCTCAGACGCCGCCGCTTGCAGGTCTAGAAGTTCCTGCGTGAGTTGGTTGGGAGGGTCGCTAAGGACATGTCGCGGTCTACGAATCCTCTGCCGGTATTGACTAGTGTTGCCTTGTGACAGGCTCACAGTTGGTGGTATTGACGGGTAGCACCAGGTCAATAACAGATCGTAAATATGTAGTGCCTAGTGTGAGTAATTATTATGGTGATAGAACCTTAAGGAAAAGATTACCATATGTTCTAAATAGTTTGCCTGTGGATATTAGGAGAGAGACAAATAAAAACAAATTTAAAAGATTGCTAAAAAAATACTTGCTGGAAATTATATAAAAATGGTTTTATATGTATGTATGTATGTGCGCGTAGGGTTCCGTTTTTAAATTGAAATAAATTTTATGTATAATATATGTTTAAGTATGTATGTATATAGATAGTTATTTATCTTGTAGATAATGTGGTCAATCATTATAATAATTTAAGTATAAATATCGTATCGTATCGTATATATACAGAGACTCGGCTGAGTCCACAGACAAACTGTTTAAACAGTTTTGTGGACCTTTGTGTAAGAGAGGATTGTATTCTTTTTGTTATGTAATAAATAAATAATAAAAAAAAATAGATTAGAATTAGAAACCCCGAACTTACACCGAACATTCCTTACTGCTATGACTTCGTGGAACTAATCCAGTCTTTTTTTTTGAAATTCGAGTTATGGAGTCTCCTTTTTGAAATTCGAGTTATAGGGTACAAATATGTCTTATACATACCTCGTAGGGAAATAACATTTTGTTCGAGTTACAAAGTCTAAATAATTCGAGATACCGCGTATTTAGGGCTTCAGCGGAAGGGAATGGCATTTTTTTTCGACTTACTGTGGAATTCGATTTAACGAGGTTCGAGTTATAGAGATTCCACTGTATTTAACAAGAGATTCATATCACTTACACAAGTGTCATAATCACAATTTGCCATAAAATATTTATGAATTAACATAAATCAAAAAAATATAATATAAATCAAAAGAAAAAGAAAACAATATAGTACTTCTCAAAAACTTAAAAAGAATTAAAACTTTGGCATAAATTTATTCATTTCAGGAACTCTATAAAAACCTCGACTATTAGCCATTGTTGGAACTGCTATCTTCGCTTCTATTGCATCTTTCAGGTACCAGATTTTATCACATTGTTCTGGCCAAAGGAAAGTATTTCCCGCAGAAAATGTCATAGTGCTTATCTCATAGAGATCACCATCAACATTTCCTACAGTCCCTAGGAAATATGCCCCTTCATACCTGACGATCACGTAATCGCCTTTTTTTGGTTTTGCCAAAGACCTCTAAAGATTTATGTACAATTAAAGGTACATTATTATCATCGCAGTCTGAAGCTGAATCAATTCGAAGTCGTCTTATGTTTCTAGGAGCTGCTGATATTTCTTCATCTGAACCTGTTTCCATTTTCTTTCTTATTCTTCTTTGACCCGTGGGTATTAGGAGAGCGTGAACGCTGGAGACCTTTTTAAGTCCGTGCTCCTTTCCTCTCAAAGATTCCTTAACTTAAACTAGTTATAGCCTATTGTCCTGTCCAATTGCTGCACCCATCCTATGTTTAATCTCCTTTTAATACTACCCTGGCCCTAGGTTGCCTGGAAGAGATTGCTGTTTTGCAATAAGGCCGCCTTTTGTAAATTTGCTATTAGTTGTCTTCTTTCCTTTTTTTGTTCATTTTATGTGTACTGTAAAGAGTTATGTTACGTTGAAGGCCTTTTGAATTCATAAAAAAATTGAAACATTGATGATTACTCCAATTCTTTAAATTTAGGAATAATGAATAATATTGTAATAATAATCATATATACGAGGGGAGGTCAAAAAGTTCGCGGAATGACTGGGAAAAAAGATGAAATGATACATTATGTTATTTTTCCTTTTCAATATATTCCCCCTTAACACGAATACATTTTTCGGATCTGGCATATAACTTATTAATACCGTCGAAAAAATAGGTTTTGTCTTGGGCGTCAAAATACGCCGAAATCGCCGACTTGACTTCATCATCGTCTCTAAATTTTTTCCACGCAGCTCTTTCTTCATCTTTGGGAATAAATAAAAATCGCTAGGGGCCAGGTCTGGACTGTAGGGTGGATGGCGTAGTTGTTCAAAACAGCATCGATGAATGGCAGCCGTCGCAACATGACTCGTGTGAACGGGCGCGTTGTCGTGCAAAAGGAGTACACCTTTTGTCAGTTTTCCTCTTCTTTTTTCTTTAATAGCTTCTTTTAATCGGTCCAACAGGGAAGCGTAGTACTCTCCCGTTATAGAAACACCACGTTCTTTATAATCGATCAAAAGAATACCTTCAGTATCCCAAAAAATAGTCGCCATGATCTTTCCGGCCGATTGCGACACTTTAAATTTTTTAGGGGGTGGTGTGCCTTTTTTGTGCCACTGCATCGACTCCTGCTTTGACTCAGGCTCAACCCAACCCAACCCAAGTTTCAAGTTCAAGTTGGGTGAACCCAAGTTTCATCACCGGTTACAATTCGGGCCATAATTTCTTCCCTATCTTCTCCACAGCGGTCCAAAAACTCGCGGGAACAGTTGACGCGCTCACGTTTTTGCAGCGGCGTGAGCATTCTCGGGACCCACCTTGAACACACTTTACTCATGCCAAGATGTTGATGAAGAATATTTAAAATTGTGGTTTCTGATACTCCAACTGATGCTGCAAGTTGTTTCTTCTTCAACCTTCCGTCTTCCGATACAAGTTTTTCAACTTTTTCAATGATTTCCGGCGTAGTGGCCTCAATGGGCCGTCCAGGTCGAGGATCATCTTCAATTGACTCCCTTCCTTGCTTGAAAAGGCCGTGCCATTTGTAAATCATGGTTTTACCAGGAGCAGAGTCTCCGTAAACAGCTAACATCTCTTGCAAAATAGTTTGAGGCGTTTTTACTTGTTTGGTGAGGAACTTTACGACGGCGCGATGTTCAATTTTCTCCATAGTGGCTAGTTTGTTCCCGATTTACTTGTTTACTCGTTTGTAACTCGAAAGCTAATGACCCAATTAGGCTAGAAATTGGCATATATAGTAATTATGAGTTACTCAAGTAGCGGCTACCTGGAGGAGCGACCTCACCCCCGCCAACCCCGCCATTCCGCGAACTTTTTGACCGCCCCTCGTATATATTTTATTAATCAATAACCATGGGGTAAGCAAAATAACAAACATCATAAAATGATGTATTTTGGTTAAAATAGTAATTGTTTATTACAGTTAATAGGATAGGATAGTAGGAAATAAGAAATGAGTTTGAAATAAAAATACTTAAAAGAAAAAATAGACACTTGAAGCATCTTTCGCAAATCTAGCTTTTAGGTCATCAATAGCTCTATAATAGTTTTCTCTGCTTGGAGGGTAACTCCACTAAATCTTCTGGGGACATACCAGATCTGCGGCTTTCAATAGATACTGAAATTTATCCTCATCATCCATCGATTGGTCCTCATGTATCTTACGAAACTATCCCCAAAACCCAATCCAATTCTCTGTCTTTCCATCAAAGGTTTTTAAATGTAACGACGGAAGAAAAATTCTTCTAACGTCATATCTTTTAGAAACATCTTTAGAACCTACATCATTCTCTATATCTTTAGTAGTGTTTCCGGAACCGGTATTCTTTTTGAGAACCGGGGATTTCGGTACTTTTTGTTATCGGATTCCCGGTTCTTTCGGAGAGAATTCAAACAAATTATTTTAAACAAAATCTTTTTAAACCAAACATAAATGTTACGGACTGTAATTGTCACCTTTGGTTCAGGTAATTTTCGTTAATTTTAGAAATAAAATGTTAGGCTGCTGCTTGGTATTGATTTTTAATGACAACTAACTTGTTGACAGAACAAAATAAAATCAAAGAAAAAGGTGACAAAATTGATAAAAAAGTATAAACAAATATAATATGTATATAAAAAAGGTACTAATAGTAGCTGTTGGTAACAATAAATATAATACCTATATCCATTCCAGTATTTATAAAATATGGCGTAAACTCTGAAACTAAAGTTAAACTTTTAAAGATCTTTTTGTTCTATCTTCTCTATAATAACACCTTAAAAACAAAAGCGCATCTAGACTTTTATCACTCAAACGAGATCTTATTTTGTTGCATAGCAAACTAGCCGAAGAGAAAACTCTTTCTGGCTTGATACTGGTTGGCGGAATGGTTAATAGGTGGTCATATGCTTGAGACATGAAACGCCTACGATCTCCTTCATTCTCAAAGAGAGCCATTTCAATCCTTAAATTCGTAAAGAGATCTGCATTATTTTGAGCAGAAGATCTAATGCGTCTTTCAGTAACAGCCTTTGCAAGCTCAGCATTTAACTCATCACCTTTCGTCACAGCAATGTTTTGAACTTCAAGCACATCAGAGTCACGTTCACATTCTCTCGACTGTTCATCTTGTAAGATGGCTAGGGGTTCTATCTAATCTACATGTACTAGAACTTCTTTTTCTTTTAAATGTTCTTTTATATATGTCAACGCCCTGTGTTGGTTGCTGATGTTAAACTTGTGCAACAAAAACGTCGAAAGAATATCGCCCAATTTTTCCACAAGTTCTTTTTTGGTCAACGTAATCCTGGCCTTTACAGTTCTTCTTATAGTTTTTAAATTGCCTCGAATATTTCGTTCTTCGTTCTGAGTGATCCACTGATGGTATGAAATTTGCTCATCTTCAAAAAGTTCAAATGTAGGCAATCTATTGACACATCGACTACATTTACGACTCATGCATTTATAAGATTTTATGTCACATACAACACTGCTGATTACGTCATCTTTTTTAACAATTTTTAAAGCGTTAAGCCTATGTACATTTTGAATCGGTACCTACTAGCCTATCACCTAAAAGCAAAGAGCTGTTCATCTATGGTGACATGTTCTCTTGGAGTGTAATTATTTATGCACTGGTCAATAAATAGATCCCATACTTTGCACACTGGAGTAAAAATGTTAGTGGATCGAAGTGTTGGACGGATAGTTTTTTCGTCCATTCTAAGGAATCGAATCAAAAAATCAAACGATATCCAGTCATAACGGAGACATAAATCATTGACAAAGATCGATCAAATAACTCATCTGTGGACATGTGGTTATTTTTTCTCGCTGCTGACATTACCAGGATGTCGATCATAACGCGAATTTCATTACCATTGGTATCACGAAATGTAGCATTTATCATGGTTTCCTTTCGTCTTAGAGAAATTTCAGCATTTGTCCAATTAACTATTTTAGAAATTACCTCATCGGTACAGAAAATATTGAAGCAATGCAAAGCTTCATAAATATTGTGACACATTCGCTTCGGACGCCTTTGTGACCTTAATTAAATATTTAGTGCTGAGATTCGTCCTCCTTTTTTGTAGTAGACCAGCAATGTTTATTCTTACCTTTTATGCTAGACCGAGACATGGTTACTAGACGACGAGAATCTGTAGATGGTTGTACTTGTTCAGCATTTCCTTCAGGTGGTAGACTGGATATTGACTCCCTCTCATCGTCGCCAAATGTCTCCTTAACGTCATTCTACACGTCGTTTTCGCTCAGATGTTCCTCGAGCTCGCTGTCAGTGTCGGTAGATCAGATGAAAGATCTTCATTGCTCTTTAAAAGAGCCGCCAGGATGCTTTCGTCTTGTGAATTCCGATTTCCCATTGCGACCGGCTATTCTATAATACAGGGTGTCCACTGAGAAAGTTCCACTTTTTAACGGTAATAAAAAACAAGCATTTTTGTTTATTGACAATATGTTTATTGGTAATAATAAAAAGTTTAAATATGCGGGTTTCATTTTCCAAAGATGATTCCGTCTAAATGTTTGCCGTCCATTCGTACAGTCTCCTGTAAGCGAGCCTGTGAGTTGATGAAAACTTTCCTACAGAGTTGCGGTGAAATGTTTTCGATTCCTGACTGGATATTCCTTTTGAGATCACTTATTGTGCACGGCTGGATTGCATAAACCTTTGATTTTAGGTAGTCCCATAGGAAAAATCACATGATGTGATATCTGGCGACCTGGGTGGCCAGACCAAGTCTCCAAACCGGGATATCACTTTTTGGGGAAAATATATTTTTTTTATAACCTGTAACAAAAAATATAAATATTAAAAAAAGTAATATATATTTTTTAATAATTTTTAAAATATATTATTCTAAACAATACACTGTAATATGCAATATCTGTAATATTTAACACTATTTATCATTGATAGGAAATAAACATATTTTCGTTATCGACCTAACATATGTTTTTCTATTAGATGTCATGGCTTCAAATGCTCTAACCACATTGTCAGTATCCAGGAAACACTTTTGTTATGCGGGCCATAGGCCATGTGAGGGGAGGACTGTTATCCTCGCGTAGGAGGAGTAGGTCAGGTAGTTTAGGTAGTGACAGTATGTTTCCTTTGTTTCAGGTTCGGATTGCCTATTTGAGCGCATTCTTTATTATAATAATAACTTTATTTCCAGAAAAGAACATAATTCAAAATTTCGGAATTATTAAAAAAAATCCTACACTAAGCACAGCTTGTAAAGTGGGATTTTTTGTATTTTGGTTACGTAATATGTTAATTAACAAGTTTAAGGAGCCTTAGCTTAATAAGCCCCGGCTGTGGCGAGCCGGCGGTTATGTGGGGCTCTCCTTCCCAGAATGGGGAGGCTTAGCCACTAAAAACCTCAGGGATGGCCTTCCTCAGGCATGTAGGGAGCCCCTGGGCACGCGAAGCGACTTCCGGGAACTCCCAGCCTCTGCTCCCCTGCCTACAGGAGAGACCTCTTCGGGGGAGGCTACACTACCTCCCCCAAACTCCTCCACCGACGACGCCTCCCGGCCAAGGAAGAGGCGTTGTCCAATCCGGGTCACCGTATCCGCGGGCGCGACTTCTTCGCGCCCGCCGGCGGAAGTTTAAGGTAGTTTAGGTAATTTGGAAAACACATATTACACTATGCTCAAGTAAAATTCAAGTAACTAAGTGAAATAATACTAACAAAACATACACACACCAAAATACAGACACCAATTGACGCACCTACACAAGTAAAATTGCAAAATACAAATTAGCGAAGAGAAATCAAGATGTCTTCAGAATCTCGATATGTCCACGATAAAAGTTCAGACTTAAGTTTGTTTCGCATTCCGCAAACCGAGCTGGCACAATTTATACATAGCATTTATTTTGTTGTGAATAATAGGTTTTCTAAATAAAGCAAAACGTGTGGCCCAAGCGGTTCTCACTGTTGGAAGCGGAAGTCTAAAAGTACGCTTTTTCAAAATTCATTTTGTATTAGACATTCTTTATGAGCTTGGATGGTGATAGCAAATATGTACAGTCTACGAACACTAAGCACTTTTGTGACTCCTGATATAAGCTGTTAGTCGGGAATAGCATTGGCTTACGCAGCATTGTTTTCAATATCGCTCGTTGATCGAACGATCGAACGATCCGTTCGAGTGTTATTAAGTGCGACGACGCAGCGCCTCCCCATATCGCAACACAATACGACAGAACTATTGACTGCTTTCTTTTGGTATTTTCGTATTCATTATTGTAAATAGCTGACGTGACGCTGGCAAAATGTTTTTTTTCATTATTAAAATTACTTACTCATGTGAAAGTTGCGGCGTTGTGTACCTTCGCTTTAGGTGCGGCGTTATTAAGCTTTAGAAACCGCAGGATTATATTTTGACATTATAAAAGAATTAGCAGCAGCAAAAGAATCCTCTAGAAAATTACCAATGGCCGTCGTCTAGAGACCTTCTTGAACAGCTGTATTTGGCACACTTTCTATCCATGGAAAGTGTGCCAAATGTGCCAAAAAAGAAAAGTGTATTTTTATTGCTGATCATCTGTGTGAAGTTTGGAATGGAATCGGTGCAAACTATTGAAATCAAATCCTGAAGATGTTTATCAGAAAGACGAGATCGAAATCTATTCTTAACGAAGTTCCTCTTCGAAAATGCTGCTTCCTTGCTTATATGTTGACACAAACAAAGTGAGAAGTTTCAAAGCAAATTTTTGTAGTTCTGGATATTTATTGATTTCATTGACGTGCAGCTCATTCGTTGATGTTGATCTTTCCTTCCTTCCTTCCTTCTTCCTCTTTGAACATTTTGTGCCATTCATGAACTCTTAATATTTTTTTATAGAATAGGGCAGGAAACGAGCAAAGGGATTACCTGATGTTAAGCGATAACCGTTGCCCATGGACACCCGCAACACCAGAGGAGTTACAGATGCGTTGCCGACCTTTTAAAAGGAAATAAGGGGGGATGGAGGGGTTGGGCCTCCGGTACCCTCACTTACTCGATACACAGCGCAAGCGCTATTTTACGCCGGTTTTCTGTGAGGCCGTGGTATCTCTCCGGTCGAGCCGGCCCAATTCGTGCCGAAGCATGGCTTTCCCACGGTAAAACCCTTTTCGTTTTTCGATAGAGCACACCGCAGGTCTACAACATTTCCAACGTTTCGGCAACAGAAATTTCAAAATTCTTTCATAATTGCCCCCCCCGGTGTTCGCTTGCTTCTTTGGCCACCCTCACGGTTTGCCTATATGTTTCTTAGAACTTAGGCACAGGCTGATCCCACGTTCAATCAGCGTACGGTTCATACGTTCACTCAAACCGTTTTATTCAGATGTGTAAGGATTCGAAGTTTGGTGCAAAATACCATGTTTCTTTAGAAACATATCAAAGCTTCTATTTATGTATAGTGGTGGGTCGTCGACAATATTTTTATTAACGATTCGAGACTGTTTATTGTCTATCCTAAACTAGTTGAAAAAACTGTTTTTTTTTTGTCGACTAGGTTACGTCTACGCTACGTTAATAACAAATTAAACGAAGCCATTCGAATATGTTTGTTAGAACGACATTTAGAATGAACTGTTTAGACAACGTTGTTATCGTTTTCTAATCGACGCGACGACGACGCACTTCAATTTCTTCAAATTCTTCAATTTGTGAACGATAAAAATGAACTTCCCTTCATACTTTTTCCAGGCTTAGGACTGGCAGGTCATGCTAGCTCAATGATGAAATTTTACATACACTTAATTTAAAATGTACTGTGCCTAGCGTATTTAAAAGTTCATTTTATATACATAAGCAACAGACAGTATTTTTGACTATTTACAAAGCGAATTATTATTTACGGACAGCTATTAAATCGATTTTGATCGTGATTTACATTTAGAAACATTAATTGTTCTACTTTAGAAGTGGACAGCCTTGTTCTCCTCTGGTTTAAAATCAGTCCCGATTTGGAGAACATGCGTTCACATGGAACTGACGTGGCGACTATATTATAGTTTTTTATGTACAATTTTAACATGTGGTGATAGACATGCCTGTGGCTCTTCCACCATTGCAGTGGGCTGTTCAATTCTCCCTTTTCGTTTTTTCTGGGGAGAACGTCGTCAGCCAAATACATATCTACTTCTTTGATAGCCTTTGATAATGGTGTACCGCTCGATGTATTTTGCTGAACTAAACTATCAAAAACACCCCAAGGGCTATATTCATTTTTTTTATCTTCCTCACTCATCGTAACAGTTGTCGTCCAGGTCCACGAGGTTGTGGTTCGGTCGTTTTCTGATATTAGTGCAGCTACGAGTCGTCTTACCTTTTCTTTTGTTTTTGTCGCTTCATTGGTGTCTGAGAACGCTTGCATTTTAAAGCGAGGATCTAAGAAGGTGTTCAGAGCTAGTGAACCACTATGTTCTACTCCACGAAATCTGTCTCTTAAGCCCGACATCAGAAGTAAAGCTACCTCTTGCACCTGTTCCGTAAATTCAGCTTTCTCGATCATTATTTTGCATGACTCTTTTAGACAGCGAACCATAACAATACATATTGTTCCCCACTCATTGCTCTGGTTATTTCTTCGAATGGGCGCAGCACTTGACAAAGCTGAGCGCTAATAGCCCACTCTTCACTTGAATGGGCAATTCTTTGTCAACAAGTGCCAATGTTGATCGCACTGCTTTTTGCAACTCTATTATCCTTTCAACCATGTAAAAGGCGGAAATCCATCGTGTTTCGACACTATGAATGAGACGCTTTGGTTCCTTACTTTGTTGAACTTGATATTTCGCTAGCCTCTCCGACGATAATGTGCTCCGCTTGAAATGTCCTACAATTTTTTTATTTATTTATTAACTCGTCTTGAAGTTTTAAAGCATCTTCCACTTATAAATTTAGCGTGTGCGCAAAACAACCGAAATGTTTTATTTTGAGGTGTTCCCTTAATGCCTTTATCATATTAGCGGCATTGTCAGTAACAGCAAAATAGACCTTTTCTTTTAAATTCCATTTTAAGAGAATATTTTTCAACTCGTGGCAATGTTAAATGCTGTGTGGCTTCCGGAAAAATGGCAACAACCTAACAAAACGGTTTTAAATTGGGTGTCAATTAAATGGTTAGCATAGTATTGTTATTTCTGTGAGCAGAAAAATATAATCGGTGAGCAGAAATAGCTAATTGGTCAGCAACTCATGGTCAGCAAACATTTCAAAATCAATCAGCAATTTATGTCATTCTGGATGGCTGTAATTATTTTTGTACAGCATATTAATTATATAAGCTGCAATCAGCTGCTCATGTTTAATAAAATTTTGGTAAGCACTCAGAGTGTAAGCAAAAAAATGCATTTTGTGCTGCATATAAGAGTAGCAAAAATACTTTATTTGTCATGCCTAACCTAACCTAACCTAAAATGATCATAACTTCAATTGTAAAAAAAAAAAAAAAACCTAACCTAACCTAACCTAACATACCAATCAAATATACTGCTTATAGACATGTTTTTCTGCCGCTCAATCATGAAATCTTGCCGCTCAAGTAGTTATTTTGCGGACTGAATGTTTATTATGCAGACTCATGTTATTGTTGGTTGCCTATGTATGATTTAATTTTTGACCATTATCAAAATTAGTTGCGGAACAAGAATTGCTGCCTGTTTTTTTTTTATTGCAAACAAAATCTTTGTATGCTGACCAAATTATTTAAATGCTGCTTTTGGGTGGCTCGCCAAATTTTATAATTGCTGACCAATGTAATTACTTCTCTTTTAAATTGTAACTCTTGAGTTAGGTAATGGCCCGTAACAGCAATGTAACTCTCTGTCACTCTTGACGTCCATAGGTCAGTAGTAATGCAAATAGTTTGCACTTCTTGGGCTATTCGACTCTTTATATCAGTCTCCACTTTATTATACGAGGGTCATCCAGAAAGTAAAGAACGTTTTGGTACAGAAGATTGAAAACAAAAGATATCAACTTAAAACTTTATTTACAGGGTTATAGGACCTTACACTATTTTTCAACATAGTCGCCATGTCTGTCAAGGCACTTGGTATACCGTGGTAGAAGTTTTTCAATACCAACGTTGTAGTCGTCTACCGCCAACGTAGTCAACCAGGATGTGACAGCTACTTTGAGTTCATCGTCGTTTGCAAATTGCAGTCCACCTAAGAAATCATTAAGCTTAGGGAATAAGTGATAATCACTTGGGGCGAGATCTGGGCTGTATGGAGGATGTCCAAAAATGTCCCATTTGAAATTTTCCAATACCTGCCTTGTTTGCACTGAAGCATGTGGCCGAGCGTTGTCATGGATCAGGAAGATTTTTTCAGACAACTTGCCACGTCTTTTGTTTTGGATAGCACGTCGAAGACGGTTGAGAGTTTGACAGTAGGCTTCAGAGTTTATGGTTTCAATTGGGCGAACGTTCTGTGCGTTTAAAAAGCGAATGACGCTACGCACTTCACACTTAGCGGGATTGTTGATGGGCGCCGCCATTTAAAATGCTCACAGACAGAGAACGCGTGACCTTACAGTAACAAAACTTGGCTCAGACTGAGGCAGTGGGAGGGGCTAACTACCCAGCATGCCATCGCGGTGGTGGGGGAGCCGCGCCGCGACTGATACACAAACGTTCTTTACTTTCTGGATGACCCTCGTAGCATTCCTGTAGCAATGACCGAGACACAGTTTTCCTTGTTGGCAATTTGTAACCGGGAATCCACCTATAGAATTTTTTAAATGATCTTTCTTCCACTATTGAGAAAGGGTGGAATGAATCTATACATAAATCTAGTAAGTCCTTGTCGATTTGCGTTTTCTGTTGAACACAATTTTTTTTATTAATATAGTAGTTCCATACCTTTTTGCCGTTTGGTTGGTGGCAAAGGCGGTTCAAACGGCGGAGGTTCAAACGGCGGAGGTTTTAGGAGCTATAAAGTCATATTTGTAGGTATTAAGTTAATTTTGATTTGGTAGTATCCTGGGCACGTTTCGTACTCCTTGTGAGGATTTCTGAGGAAAACATAAAAAATCTCTAGCAGTGCAGCTGTTACATGCCTTATGTTGCCTATGATTAGTACTTATTGTCTATGATATTAGGAATCCTGGCCGGTTTTATTTCTTTCGCTTATTCGATTTTGGTTTGTCAGTCAAAATTCAAAATATAGTGTGACAAGGATCATAATGAACGTAGTTGACATTTGTACGGTGGCGTTACTGTGATTGTAAGAGTTGCTATTTAAAAACATCTCCGATTTATATGGGAAATATTTAAATTTATTCTTGTACTCTAGTCTCGGTTTTTATGTTCCAATAACCAAGCACTTCTTAGCTCTAGTAAAATAAATGAAAAAGACAATTTATAAACAAACTTGTATCCGAATTTTCGAAATCCATCAATTTAATGAAAGGAGATCATTCATAGCTTAACTTAAACGAGTGTGAAGGAAATCGCAAAAATAAGAAGATAGCCGTCGAATGTTATTAGTCACAAAATTTGTTTATCAAAAAATGAAATAAAAACCACCTGGAATATCATTAACCAGGAAACTGGTAAAGAGAAATATTCTGTAGATTCTCTCTCATCAGTAGTCAATAATAAACAAATGAAGTCAATCAATGAAGTTGTCAATGCATTTGAGTACTTTTTTTTCTCACATACCTTTCTATCGAAACTACAAATCTCAACTCTTTCCCAAGCGAAGCCTTAGCCATATTGGGGCAGAGTGTAGAGAAGTGCAACAAGGTTTTTAATTTTTGTCACATTGATGCTAACACTATTTTGAAAACATTACGTTCGATTAATATTTTAAAAAAAGTAAAGACATTACGTTCGATTAATATTAAAAAAAAAACTAAAGACATATATGGTATGGTCCATAGTACAGGAACTTGCTGCGCAATTCGCGTTCATATTCAATTTATGTGTTGATGAAGGTGTTTTTCCCAACCTTATTAAAAATAGCAAGTCAATCCCATTATTCAAATCAGGGAATATAAAATAATCCTGCAAATTATCGAGCAATTTCCATTCTACCAGCATATAGCAAAATATTTGAAAAAATTGTATATAATCAGCTAACCGATCATTTAACCCTTACAGGACCATAAGGTATCTAAGACTAAAATATTATAATGCAACACAATATTTTAGCTTCGGGTGTATATTAAAGGAATATCTCCAGAAAAACAATGCAAGGCGAATAGGTTTTTTGTAATTTCATGGGAATAATTTTCCCCTATGGGCCATTAAAGTAAATAAACAAACAGTTAGGTTTATTTTATAAGTATTTTATTTGAAGATTTTTAACAAAAAAAAAAAGTAATAAAAAGTGACAAAAAGATAATTAAAAAATAAAAGAAAATATAAGGAATCAATTATGATATTCAGCGAAACAATTTCGCTTACTTGTGAAGCACAAGTGGACATTGCACATTACACATTTATTATGTGTCCTATTTTCTATGCGTCGCTAAGCGCAGTTTACGTATCTCTTCATTTTCTCTGCTTTTTGCATATTATGAGATGGTAAACTGCGCTTGTTGCCAATACGAAGCTTTTCAGAGGAGACTAATGTGGGTCTTGATCGCTGTCTACACGTGAAATTATTGATTAGAGCTCGTGCTATATGTTGGCGATACTCAAGACTGCTCAAAAGCGGTCCTTCTACTCGGTGTGCTTCATGAAATTTTACGTACACTAAGTACGAGTTGTTCATTGCAATATCCATTATATCAAAAATGAGGCGCAAGTAATATTTGACTTTAGCTTTGCGATCAACCTCATAACAGGCTTTGCGCTGGTCCATTAGGTCCACACCGTCCATATACTTATTATAGCGCATGACCACTTCAGGACAGATCACATTTATTTTTTGAGCAGTTCCCGCCTGCCTCCTCTTTACTACGCTAGTCGGCACTGGGGATATAAAATTGGTCAACATATGAACTGCTTTGGTATCCATCCATTTCGTAAATGTTATACCATTGAAGCTTACGGCATGAATGCCACCTCTTTTGCATGCTTTTATCCATTGGCAAAGACTTCGGTACATTTTTCCTAGTCGTGCGAACAGTACCACAAGCTTTAGTGTTTTGCATCATTAGTTTGTGTTGTAAGACCGGAGAGTTAAAAAAAATATCGAAATACACTTCACATCCAATACCCTTTAGCTATTCAGTCAGATTGAGAACTACTGATTCACCCAACCCAATTTCTGTATTAGTTTTTTTCCCTGTATATAACTCAAACTGGTATAAATATCCAGTTGTAGACTCAGCTCTACACCACATCTTGGACCCCCATTTTATAGGTTTATTCTTGATGTATTGTTTCATAATGTTATGCCCTTTGAAGTTTATCATGTGCTCATCATTGGATTGCCTTCGTGAGGTATTCATAGCTGCCTGAAAACATAAATTGAAATGTTGCATTACAGATCTAATTTTGTATGCTCGGTCATTGGATTGCGAGTGATTTTCATTATCGCAGAAGTGTAAATTTTGTCGAATCTGCTCAAATCTTGTTCTTGGCATAACATTAGCGATGAAAGAGACACCCATGTCTTCATCAGCCGACCAGTAATTTCGAATACTTGGCAAAACATGGTAACTCATAATAAAATTCATGCCTAAAAACGCCTTCATTTCGTCTAAGCTAACGGTAAAAGGTCTCCCGTATTGATGTGCGTATTTGATACTTTCTTTTATTATAATATCAGATACTAAATGATCAAGTTGTGTTACCTCTATGAAAATATCCATTGGTAACAACGTGTTAGGCCGGTCAGATAATACATTTACACTTCCAAAATCATACTCACTTTCACGGAATATATGAGGAACGTATGAGTTCTTACTCCAGCTGAAAATAGAGATATTTTCTGAAGTACTCGTATCTTCACAGGAAGGTAATGATTGATGATTTTGATTTGACGATTCTTGAACACAATCTTCGATTTCAACTAGACGGGTTCCATTTTCTATATCTTGAGCTATAAACTGCTGGTCTTCTTCGTCTAACTGCAAGTCATCTTCATCACTGTTATCTGCCATCAACAACTGCAATATTTCTTCATCTCGAATATGAAATTCTCTGCACCCTTCCAAGCCATATCTGTAAATAATATAAAGGTAAATGAAATATAATATTATACACCAGTTATGGACCACAGAGAAAAATATTTCCCTTTAGGTAATTTGCATTTTTAGAGACTTATGCCAATTTTCTGCAGTACACTTTATTATTACATAAAATAATACTTACCGAATAACTTATAACACGAGAAAAAACACAGTAATTTAATTATTATTTAGTCTAAAAAACTTTTAGATAAATCAGAATTCAACCCGCGAGCGTTTTGATTTTGGCGCAAAAACAGTTTGACAGTTTTTTTTTTAAACGCATAGGAACATTTGCCGCCTTGGACATACGTTTTATTTTGACGTTCAGTGCAAAAAATATCGATTCGGTAATAATTGAATAATCGATTACGAATTTTCTAAAAGGGAAAATCTTTCCCTTGGGCGTGAAAGGGTTAACAGCAAATAACATGTTACATATAAACCAGTTTGGCTTCGCCAAAAATCTTTGCACTTCTCAAACACATTTTTGGCGCTTAGGAATGAAAACAAGATGCGATTCGTATTTTTTGTGACCTGTCGTAAGTTTTTGACTGCGTAGATTACCAGACCTTATTAAATAAGCTGAATCATTGTGGTGTCCCCATCAAATCCCTTATACAGACTCAACATTACAAAATACAACATCGAACACAGATACGAAAATGTTTCATCTATTTAGTATCGGTATCATGGGCATCAGCTAGTGATAAAATAATGATAAAACTGTAATAAGTTTAGTGAAAAGGAAAAATCTGCTGGGAATAATAAATAAGACTACTATAATGGAATTATTTCCAAATAATTTTATTGTAATTATGGTCACGATGAACTAAATCAATTGGCACAATATTTTCAACTAAATCATCATCATCAATATCTATATACTCGTCGTCGCTACTTTCTTCACTGTCCGAGCACACTTGTATAATGAGTGGTTCCTTTAAGTAGCCATTCTTCACACGGTATTCCTCTTCTAATTTTTTTACATGTGAACAGTAATTCTTCCATTCACTGACGGTAATGGCATTAAATGCATTTTTCACTATTTCTGGCATCACTTTAGCTCGCTTATCAATATTAATTTGAGACACCTTCCTTTTCATCGATGCCCAAACCATTTCAATTGGATTCAAGTCACAATGATAAAGCGGTAAACGCAATATTACCTGTAATAAAAAATGAAGTTAAGTGTTATAAGAACTAACATCCATATCCAATCCATTCATACTTAATGTTATAACCGCTGGACCAATCTTAATGAAGTGCCTTCAGTGAAGTCTAAACGTAAGTGATGTCCTCAATAAATCGAATGAATGCAATGATTACTTGTGAAGGTATTATTCACACATGAATTAATAGTCAGTCAGTTAGTTTATTGTATTATTTTTTGTATGTAAACATACATACGACTGTAATCGTATTAGGTATGATTGTATCTTATACTATATTGTATTATATTATTGTAATTATTAACATTGTAAAGAGGAGATAAAAAATAGACCTTCAGAGTTTTCTTGCCTGTTCTTCTCGAGAAGGCTCTCCCAATTTCCTAACAGGTGTCGAGTCAATTTTTTTATTTTTTTCTTTTTTTTCCTTATTCGTACGTACGGACAAGGTTTTTGTTTTCTTTTTTTAAGCTTTGTTTTTTTTTGTTTTGTCTGTTGACGTCAATAAGTGCCTGTAAAGGTCTATGTTGAATAAAGATTATTTTGATTTTGATTTTTTTGAGTCAAATTTTTATTAAAAATAAAACATGTTATTCTTTTGTTTTATAATAAAAAAAACAATAATAACTTCTTTAACCCTCTATAACTCAATAACATGTTTTTTATTTTTTTAGTTGTTATTGGGTAATTAAACCAAAATAAAAATACACGTGTTTCATAGTTTTTTATTTATTGTAATTATTTGTCGAAAAAAATTGAAAAATAGGGAGCGTTGCCTAGGGGCCAACACTGAATTGTAATCTTAAAAACTATACATATAAAAGGAAGTTATGAGAGATGGAAGTTCCTGAAGCAGTTCTTGTTTTGGTATAGCATAGAGCAACCCCGCATTTTTCGCATGTATTGTGAGTAAATCCAGTACACTTTGGAAACTTGCACCTAATTTTTTTGTCAGACCATTGGGGCCAGTGTCCAATCTGGTCTTGCCGTACTGCCATAGGAGGTGCATGCTGTGCAGGTCTTTTATGTTTTTTTGCTTGTATCTCGTTTTCCAGCGAACGGCGACTAGACATACTAGGCTTTGTACCCAATTTACAAAGAGTAACTGCAACATCTAGACGAAAATCTGCTGATGATAAACGACACGAAAGGCCGTTGTCTTCACAGACTCTTTTATAAAGCAACCATGCGTTTGCCATTGTGAGATCCAAGTAATGATAAAATAGACGAATTTGCCATCGTTTGCTACGCAACTGTATCTTGTATATCGCCATGATGCTGTCAATGAGGTCAACACCACCCATGTGGCGATTGTACTCTCCTACAACGTTCGGACGTTTTATGCTCACGTACCTAGAGTTCTGTTTGTCCCATCTGCGAACATCAGTTTCAGGCTGTATTCCAGCAAAAGTAGAAACCAGAGTGACAATTTTGTTATCTTTCCATGCCACATTAGAAATGTCGGTGCCGTTGACGTCAGCTACATATTCTTCTGAATGTCCTCTGGGTTTTTTCAATAGTATCTTTTCTGGTTGCAACTTACAGTCTGGGATTCTATTTCTTCTAATCGTACCAAGACTGTGAATGCCTTCTTTGGCCAAATATTCCAACAGACGAAGAGTGTAAAGTAATTGTCAAAATACAATTGGTAATTTTGATGCCTTGGAATTAAACGCGCTAACCTCATGACTACGTTGGATGCTGCGCCCAAATCTGGCTCTTCTGGAAGAGTAATGTTTTTCTTACCAGTTTCAATTTCTGTTTTATAGGCATAACCGAAAACGCCACTCAACACATAAATTTTATAACCCCATTTATGTGGCTTTTGAGGGTTGTATCGCTTCAACACATTCCGTGCCTTAGTGGAACACATTTGCTCGTCAACACAGAGGTGTTCTTCCAAAGGAACCTTTTTGTAAGCTGCATTTAGAGATTCAACCACTGGTCTTATTTTGAAAATTCTATCATAACCAGGATCGTTTCAGGTAGATTTTTACTATTGTCATTGAAGTGTAAAGTTTGGCGCACTTTCTCAAATTATTCAATGGCATAGTATCCTGTATTATTGGGGTACCAAGTATTGGGTTCCAGTGGTTCGTAACTCTGGGTAATCGGATAAGAGACATTAGATAAACCACGCCCATAAATTGCCTGATATCCATTTCTGTCACACGAAAAGTGCTATTAGGATCATTCTGAACTTGGTAAAGATTGGTCTCTTCTGATATATCTTGATAAGCTCTTGTGGAAAGAGGTAAAAGAAAAACTGGATAGGGGTTTCTAGTTCTAAAAGTTCAGTGCCTAAGTTCATGTTACCCTTGAATCTAAGCTGCTCAGAATTTACCTGTAGGCTCTTCTTCTTCCAGCGTAAATTCAATTTAGTAGGTTTCGTTGCAGTTTTATTTGATTGATTGCTTTGAGCTGATGAAGGAAGAGGACCGTGTGATGCAGTTTCAGCGCTTGGAGGTGATGGAACTGAGCTTTCGTGGTTACTTTCTAAGGTTTCTATTATAGAATCAACGTCGATATCTAAGGTGGAAGTATTGTCTTCAAAAGTTTCTAATTCGGGGGAAAAATCTGGGTCGGCGAGGCTGTCATCGTCGAAATCCAAACCGTCCTCACTGTCATCATCATCCTGCAGCATCGAGGTAATATCCTCTTCTAAAAGGACTCGATGAGGACGCTTACGAGCTGCCCTGAAACATGATATCGAGTGATCATGATATGATCTATACACACAAAATAATACCCCTATTCGTCAATGTAGCTTACGGGCAACAAACACAAATTCAAAAAAAAAGATCAATATAATGAAAATAAATGTTATTGATAACGTCAAATATCAAATATTCAAACACTTACCTGTTCATGTTATTGAAAATAAAGCCTTAAAACTCGAAATAACTATATTTAAATAATTTTCAATTCGGAGCACGCGCGCACTTATTCAAACCACTAACGAGTTTGTAAAAAAACTTCAAATTGGTGACAAGTAACGCCATCTAGTGATTAGTTTTTAAACTTGTTCGTTACTTTGTTTGTAGACTACAGTATACAGTGCGATGTATTGTCAGAAAACGAATTGTATGGATGTAGTGATAGATCGGACGGTATGTTGCTTACAGTCTACTACTCTAGTCTACTAGTCTAGGGTTAACAGAGAAATAATGGGTATTATTAAAATTTTAAAGGCAATTAATCTCGTAAAATATATTAATACAGTACCTATAAAAAAGAGCGTATTCACATTTAAAAAGACCGCCAACACATCTGTTGTTGCGGGCAGCGATAATCACTTACCATCAAGTAATCCATTTGCTCGTTTGCCTATTACAGTTATTGTGGAAAAGTACTTTTTTTTATAAGATAGGGATCTTATAAAAAAAGTACTTTTCCATAATAACTGTATTCGATTCACATATGTTTAAAGTAAATATCGATTTTTTCACCATAATCGGAGTGTTTAAAACAGGTCACCTCACTATGAACTGTAACGTTTTTCCGTTTTTTTAGTTGTAGGTTTTGTAGTTTAGTATGTAAAGTTATAAATAAATATCAAATTTGATGGAATTAATTTAATTGAGCCTTCTTATAAAAAATACAGTAGTAGTAGTACAGTAGTCTATGTAGGGGTCGTGGGTTTATTTGGAGGCTGTGCACACTATGAACCGCCTTCAGAGTACCACTTAACTGGCGTGCAACGCGAGAAGTAGTAGCCCGCAGTCTAGGTGGTGGTGGTCACGTGGGACAGATCCAGGTTAGTGCTAGATCAGCGTAGAGCACAGATCAGTAACAGCCCAGTCCAGAACTTGATCCCCGATCGGGGATATCACGCACTAATAATTATTCAAATAACTTTTATTATAAAAGTTCTCGATTTTAAAATAACTTTAATCCGTAGAAGATAAAATTAAATATGATATTAATAATTTTTCAACTCCAGCAAGCAAGTAGTAATCGTCGTGATGTACAGTGGGTGGCCAAATTATTAGGGACAGTGAGGAGATTCTTGAGTTTTCTAGTTCGATTGGATTTCTGTGACGGATGATTAGTTGTAGGTCTTTTATATATTTTTTATTTGTATCTACATTGTATTGGGATAACAAAAACAAAAAATATACAAAAAATATACAAAACTTATTTTTATTCTTTGTACGACAAATATAAATATTAGTCAAAATTTGTGGAAATAATTTTAATATTTTGTGATGCCTCCCTTTGCTGCAATAAGAGCTTCTACGCGTCGGGGCATGCTCTCAATACATGTTCTTGCATCTTCTTTGAGTTTGTAATTGTGATGCCTTCTCTGATGAGAGTTTCAATTAACTGTCGCTTGGTGGTTATAACTTCTTTTGCTATCGCCCGTTTGGTGAGCTCCCACATGTTTTCTATGGGATTCATGTCTGGTGAATTCCCAGGCCAAGGCAAAATATTAACATTTTTTTCGGCCAAAAATGCGGTTACACTTCTGGCTTTGTAGCACGGTGCCGAGTCGTGCATAAAAATGTATTCCTCATCATTGGGAAACCATTCCTTTATTTGCGGCAGCCACCGTGTTTCCAGCACTCGCTTGTACTGGCCTTGTCTCATTGTGCCTTCTACGATATAAAGGCGCTCCATGCCTTTGGCTGAGACAACTGACCACACCATAACACTAACTGGGTGTTTAACCCTTTCTACAAGGCAATCAGCGTGGAATTGTTCACCAGGGCGTCGTCTTACGAAAAAAACTTTTATCAACCAAAATTTGAAAAGTTGATTCGTCGTAAAAGCACATCTGTAAAATAATAGAATAAGTAGTAAAAAATCGTAAATAAGCAATTACATTATTCGAATATAATATACTGACTCTATTTCAGTCTGCAACAGTCATATTTCGATGCTGTCTAGCCCATTCTAGTCGTTTCTTTATCATACTGCTCGTTAGGCGCGGTTTTTTGGTTGGCCGTCGTCCTATCAAATTCTCTTCCACCAACCGCCTCCGCATTGACCTCTCCGAAATCTTTACACCGTCGTCGTTTATCATCGTAGTCAAAAGAGCAACACTCTTTTTACGATTTTCATGGCAGATGTTTCTTATTTTTCTATCAGTACGAGGTGTTGTGATACTTTTTCTGCCACATTTTGCAACATGATTCGCCTCAAGAGGTATTTTATTGTCAATTTTAATTTTTATTCGATTGACAACCGACTTAGAAACCCCAGCAATCCTTGCAATATCCCTCTGGGAATGTGTGGAGTGCAGTAACAGCGTTTGTATTTCTCTACATTTTCTTGGAGACGTGTCCTGAGCCCTACCCATCCTAAAAAATTAGAAAATTTGAGGTTATTCCGTCGAACCATTGAAAAAATATAAATTCATTGACAAAACATAGCAAATGTATTTTCATATGTAGCTTAACTTACCTTTTGTTTATTTTAGACACAAAATTCGATTAAAATTAATTAAAAATATTATATTTACGCAATACAACCACAATGTTTCAAATCACGATGTCTAACGGACAATAGCTAAACGAGAATAAATGTCACACAATTGGCAAATGACGCACGTGTTATGTGTTGCCACTTGGCAAAAACAATGATAATGATACCAGTAGCTATATCAGATAAAATAACCCGTTTAGAGCAACACCATTTACTAATAAAAATAAAGTAAACTATAAATTACATAAATACGAGCACTGTCCCTAATAATTTGGCCACCCACTGTATGGCCGGCGAATGTTAGCCCCACGTTGGGCGCCATTGTAACGTTTTTCCGTTTTTTAGTTGTAGGTTTTGTAGTTTAGTATGTAAAGTTATAAATAAATATCAAATTTGATGGAATTAATTTAATTGAGCCTTCTTATAAAAAAATACAGTAGTAGTAGTACAGTAGTCTATGTAGGGGTCGTGGGTTTATTTGGAGGCTGTGCACACTTTGAACCGCCTTCAGAGTACCACTTAACTGGCGTGCAACGCGAGAAGTAGTAGCCCGCAGTCTAGGTGGTGGTGGTCACGTGGGACAGATCCAGGTTAGTGCTAGATCAGCGTAGAGCACAGATCAGTAACAGCCCAGTCCAGAACTTGATCCCCGATCGGGGATATCACGCACTAATAATTATTCAAATAACTTTTATTATAAAAGTTCTCGATTTTAAAATAACTTTAATCCGTAGAAGATAAAATTAAATATTGATATTAATAATTTTTCAACTCCAGCAAGCAAGTAGTAATCGTCGTGATGTATGGCCGGCGAATGTTAGCCCCACGTTGGGCGCCATTGTAACGTTTTTCCGTTTTTTAGTTGTAGGTTTTGTAGTTTAGTATGTAAAGTTATAAATAAATATCAAATTTGATGGAATTAATTTAATTGAGCCTTCTTATAAAAAAAATACAGTAGTAGTAGTACAGTAGTCTATGTAGGGGTCGTGGGTTTATTTGGAGGCTGTGCACACTATGAACCGCCTTCAGAGTACCACTTAACTGGCGTGCAACGCGAGAAGTAGTAGCCCGCAGTCTAGGTGGTGGTGGTCACGTGGGACAGATCCAGGTTAGTGCTAGATCAGCGTAGAGCACAGATCAGTAACAGCCCAGTCCAGAACTTGATCCCCGATCGGGGATATCACGCACTAATAATTATTCAAATAACTTTTATTATAAAAGTTCTCGATTTTAAAATAACTTTAATCCGTAGAAGATAAAATTAAATATTGATATTAATAATTTTTCAACTCCAGCAAGCAAGTAGTAATCGTCGTGATGTATGGCCGGCGAATGTTAGCTCCTTCGCTCCTACGTTCTCAGTTCTCCGGTACATCGTCGTTCGGTCAGCCCGTAATGAGTCATGTATCGATGTATAACCATTCCAGCTATACTCGAATTAATAACATCGCTCGTGCGCACGATATTTATTTTTAAGATTTTAATATTTGTAAATAGTAGATTAAGTTTATTGTTTTTTTTATTAATATGATAGATTAATATTATTATAGGTGTAAATAGATATTTTGTTTATATTTTATTTTAAGATTCTTTTTCTAAATTTGTGTGTAAATCTGGGTATTTAGAATAACCACCGTTACAGAACAAATGTCAAATGTGGCCTATTAAATTGAACCCGACTGTAGTAATGTATAAACACCTTGTGACCTAAACCTTTTAATATAGCATCAACAGCATATACTGGCTCTGGTTTGTTTCTTTTTACTATTTCAAGTAATTGTGGTTTTATCATTTCCGAATTAAATTCTATATTTTGTTTCATAAGCCAATCCAATATTTCTTGTTTTTGGAGTTGGTGTTGGGGGCCTTGTTCACTGCTGTATTTTGCCTAACCTTCCTTTTTTAAAACTTTCCACACCGACCAATGCGAAATTCCAAGCCTACGACCTATTAGTCTCGTACTTAGGCGCGGCTCATTCGCGATCAAACGCAGAATTTCATCTTCGTCTTCGGGTGCTAACAGACGAACTCTTTCGTTTGGAGCAGCTTGAATTCCATGCTCGCGAAGTCTCAAATGTGTACTTGTAAAAGTTCGAGTAGTAGGCGTGCGTCGCCTTGGAAATCTTCTTTGGTATTCCACAATGGCAGCGGCTGCGTTCCCATTGCAGAAAACATACACAAAATTCTGTCTGCCATTTCTTCAGCTGAATAAGACATAACGCGCGATCAAATTAAAGAATGTACGAGTGATAGAGCGATGGTGTAGTTTTCACAACGCGGGGCGAGGGATAACTGATTCTTGAACTTGTCAATGAAAAACAAATACACAAAGGCACCATCTGTTGTGTTTTGTCTCACTTACACCTTCTAATCGTAAAAATACCTCTCTCTCTCACACACAATAGAAATATTACCTTCTTATGAATAGGGTTTTTTTTTTGTCAATTTTGACTTGTTTTGTTAGACCCGTTTCTTAACTATTTGCCTGTTTTAGGTACTTATTTTAGGTTTATTTACAAGCTCAACTCATTGCTAATAAATTAAAACAAAAAAAATGATATGTCAAGGGCCCGGAATTTTAGGTAGAGCCCAATAACTAAAAAAAAATAGATAATTTTACCCAGTTTTCCGTCTAAATCAAAGGATTTTGTTTATTATTGTAAAGAATTTCTTAACAAATTTATTGTTAAATGCTAGCACAGCTCATTAACTTTGAAATAAGGCCACTTTTGTGTATGTACACCAAATAAATCGTAAAACAGCAAGATTTAATAAACTCCTTAAAATACGAGAAATAAAATTTTAAAATAGCTCTCATTCATAGGGGTGAGGGATGCGACCCCCATTTGTATAGGTTTTTGTCGATAAAACTTAACATACAACACGTTGGTAAAGTATCGGAAGTCCGATCCCTAACACACTGTATATTTCCACCATTTTTTAACGACAACTAGAGGATTTTATGTTTTTTATAGTTTTTTACAATTGTTTTATATTGTTTCAGACTCTTCTTATTGTACCTTTTTATTTACCATTTTTAAATAAACCAACCTCAGGCAGCAAACCGTCATTTGAACATTGTTGATTAAGAACCTTACCCACGCTCTACCGAGCACCGCGACAAAGCCTCTTTGGATGCGTGCGGTAGGGTCCACATTGACATGCCTTGTAATTTCAAAACCGGTCTGACGCTTTCAGGGTACCACTCGACTCCTGCTTACCAAGATCCCGTACTACAAGAATGTGGTGATCATGTCTTTCTCCTGTGAGGCTTGCGGCTACGAGAATAATGAGATACAACCCGGAGGGGCGTACGCTGAGCTAGGGGTAAGGTTGGTAACATATTTTTATTCGGGCGGTCGCCCTCACGATTCGCCTATATGGTTTCTAGAACCTTTTTTTTTCTTTTTTTTTTTTTTTTTTTTTTTCCCCCGAGAGGGCTCCTCTCTAGAGAGGGGAGCGGAGGCTGGGGGTTCCCGGAAGTGGCCTTTGTTGTTCCCAGGGGCTCCCTACATGCCTGAGGAAGGCCATCCCTGAGGTTTTTAGTGGGTAGGCCTCCCCTTCTGGGGAGGAGAGCCCCACATAACCCCGGCTCGCCACAGCCGGGGTATGCAATTTAATGCATTTTCCTCAGCGGGAAAAAAAAAGAAAAAAAAAGGCATAAGGCTGAGTTTAGTCGGTTGGTCACATGGCTGGACCGTTCCGGTCGCATGGAGTCCGGCATAACCTCCGTGACACTTGCCGTTGCGGGGATATCCTGGGTACGATTCGTACTCCTTTTGAGGATTCTCAGCCTTCCTCTCCTGAGGAAAAAAATGATCTCACGGGGATAACTGTTATTCAACAGGTAATATAGGGGTTCCTGAATCCGCTTGAGCTATTACCCAATTTTCTCACCAAAATAACATTGTTAATAGCATTGTTTGCCACAACATACAAATATGTACGACGATCTCCAAAGTCAAGTAGATAGTACACCGGTTTCGAGGTGTCGCCATCACCGAGGTCCCGGGTTCGAATCCCGGTAGGGCAGGTGTTTGTGTGATGAATACGAGCATTTGTGCCTTAGTCATGGTTGTTAAAATATATATTTCTATCAAATATATAATATATATGTGTAATATATGTATGTCTATCCGTTACCCTAGATCCCACAACACAAGCCGTATAGCGCTTACTTTAGGCTAGACTATTGGTGAAGGTGTAAGATTTTTTTTGTATGATATACAAGGTGTTCCAGAAGCCGGTGCAGGTGGTAGACTCTCCGGTCTCACTCAAAGTAGAATGTTAAAGTTACGGCCTTAAAGCAAACCACGGGTACATTAGAATAAAAGAGACGTTTTTTTTTTGGCCCCATTTTTTATTACCCTTCTACACCTACTGTGTGATGTTATTCTGATAGATCTCCCCTCTAAGACAAAGCTTTAAATAAGAAAAAAATAAAAACGGTGAACTTTTAAAAAAAAATATTTATGTATTGGTTTCTTTCATAAAGCTTTTTTTTATATTTATAAGTTTTAATGAAGGCGCCAAGCTATTTATATTATTTTTCCGAAACTATTAATAAATTCTGATAGTAAATATATGCTCTTATTGCAGATTTATTACTGAAAATGATACTGTAGATACTG
The DNA here is from genome assembly GCA_036419045.1 of Scirpophaga incertulas. Taxonomy (NCBI): domain Eukaryota; kingdom Metazoa; phylum Arthropoda; class Insecta; order Lepidoptera; family Crambidae; genus Scirpophaga; species Scirpophaga incertulas. The sequence continues at coordinate 63,440 of JAYEAL010000648.1, read as the reverse complement.
GCTGTATTGGGTAGTTCCTTTGCATTTTTATTAAATAACGAGAGTTACCTCCTATCATCGTAATGTCATTGTCAGTGTGGCAGTGACATCCTTCTATTTTGGTAGTGGCAGTGAAGCTTTTGACATCGCTCATGTCACTCATTGTGACAATCAAAATCGAAGTTGCCAGTATAAAAAAAGCTTTTTAGTTGCTGTTTTATTGATCTTAACAAAACATTTTCTTTATTTTTACATTGTTTTGCAGGTTTTAAAAAAATATCTTCTTACGGTAAAGGTTCCTTATTTTTTTGTTCTTTCCATAAAATATTATGTTATTATTGTCAGCCTCCATACAAAAATGGAACATTTCCTTTTAAGTACGTAAGAAAAATTTGTTCAAAACTGCCTGTATTTGAAAAAATTTATATTGTCTGCAATCGTGGAAATTTTCTACCAAGTATCATACCATTTTGGAATCCTTATTGAATGCGCTAACTTTTGCAGTTACTTGCCAACGTCGCATAGTACATTTTTTTTCAGTACAATTGAATATTAAAGAAGAATGGCAGGCCTGGTACCCATTACATTGTTAAATGTACGATTCTGATTTTTAATATTTTGTAAACGGTAACTGGTTACCTATTTTTCTTTCACTGAGAAAAATCTATAACTTTTGTAAATAAAGAAAAATTGAAGTTACAATTTCAGGGAATATTGATAACAAAACGTATTTATGCACCAAGCAATATTAAAACGCAATATGCATAAGAAAAATAACTATTTCATTCGTTACGGCAATATCGATTATAGATTAATACATATTCTGATTATTGATTAATGATAGTTAGAATACCGATAATATCACTAGAATTTATGAATGTAATATTACTATTCCTAGCTGAGTCCTGTATTTTTAGATATAAATGAAAAATCTGTCACTATTATGTCAACTGGCAAAGTCAAGTTAACGTCACAGATTAGTATATTATGTTAACGTACGTAGCTTCTACTACTTCGTCTGTGGTCACAAGCAATATCATTTATGGTCGTGTCGTGCATAGATTATGTCAATATTAAATCAATCACACACATATTTTGACATTTACAACGTTTTGATAACACATAGTTATCGACAAAGCGTCGCAAAAGTCAAAACATAAGTGATTTATGACGTTTCGTTACCTCTATGCTCTATTTTTTAAATGAGTTTATCTTTTTATTTAGCAGTTGCAGACATATGGTGCGATTACCTTTTTGTTATATTATTAAAAACGAAGAAATACATGGTATTTTTATCGCCGTACACTTAGTCTAACTATGGTACCAACAATGTATAGTTTCCTGCCAATCTTGTTTAGATAAAAATGGCAAATTCTTCTAATCTGCAGCAGCTGGCTTTAAATTTTAGATTAGAGTATACAGAAACATTATTCAGGATTTCAAAACAAAAGAAAATGTTTAGGAAAGTCTAAAGAAGTTATAGTCCATACAAATTCCATAACAGTATTATTTGTCATTTCGCGCGCTGTTGCTATTCAAATGTCGACCTAATCGCCGCGCGGCGCCAGTCAGTGGTAAAATGGCGGGAAAGCAACAGTGTGCATTCACTGATTGAGTTTATTTAAATGTATTTTTTTTCTGTTTCCTCGTAAATGTGTTAAAAAAGGTCGTCAATTACGCTCTGAAATTCCGCCTCGTATGTTATAACTAGAGATCGGATAATCGGATGCATATTTACCTAAAGTTAATTTTTGGCTCACAAATTATGGAAGCGGCTTTTTAAAATACATTTTGTTAAATAAAAATCCCGGGAAAATACGGGACTGCAAATTTAACGTAGTGATATTGTTTGAAAATTACCAAATTAGCACGTGGTATTTATTTTCAAAAGACCGAGACTCCGGGTTCATTTATACAACTATGCATACGTATTTACATGAAGTTTAGTTTCAGTTCCCCGTGCGATTTATGAATGTACGATTTATTACATGAAGAGTGTTATACGAAAGTGGTGATTAAAACTGTAGTAACCGAGGTAATATTTACGCCCCCAATTTAAATAGGATATTATAAGCTCACAAGCATTTGTACGCTTCAGAGAAGGTTGTTTATGGCATGTACTTAAAGTATTAAAAGTAAATTGTATCTTGAAATTATATGCTATAAAGTTTTGTGTGTACTTATGTTTTATTTAACTCTCGACTTTCTTCCTCTAAAACTCTATATACCTACTCACAAATCACACGGGGAACTGAAACTAACCTTCATGTAACGTCGTTTTTAAGCTCATATTACCGACTAGTTTTGCATTACCAAAATGTTCTACAGTACCGGAATTCCGGGATTTTTATTTATGGAGATAAAATAAAAAGACAGTTCCATACTTTTTCAAAAACTAAATTAGGTAAATAAATAAACATCCGGCTATCCAATTCCGCAATCCCGGGATTTTTATTTTCCAAACAATATTTATTAACAAAACAATAAAAAGCCGTTTCCATACTTTGTCTTAAACTGACTTTAGGTAAATATGCATCCGATTATCCGATCTCTAGTCATAACGTACTAATATCGTAACGTACTATGATATTGCATTTACGTGAATAAATAAATCATTTTAAATTAAATATAATACGACTATCATAATCTTACATATTACTCATGAGAAGTTATAACAATATATAACAAAAAGTTGTTGTGTTGACTGAGACTTGTAGCCGTTTCCATCGTGAAACGGAAGGTGTAGTAGGTGGGTTGTAGGCCGGAAGTGGTAGTGGGGCGGAGCAAGTGAGGAAAGAATTGTAAAAATCTTGAGCAGTCGGTTGTTGAGCGTGACACAGTGAAGTGGTAATAAAGTGAATGCCGGACTAGTTCATCAGTTTTACTACACTCCAAACCGATCAAGGCGGCTCGACCGAAACGACTTACCGACTAAACTCAGCCTTATGCCTCTTTTTTTCCCCCTGAGGAAAATGCATGAAATTGCATACCCCGGCTGTGGCGAGCCGGCGGTTATGTGGGGCTCTCTTCCCCAGAAGGGGGAGGCCTACCCACTAAAAACCTCAGGGATGGCCTTCCTCAGGCATGTAGGGAGCCCCGGGAACATCAAGCCACTTCCTGGAACCCCCAGCCTCCGCTCCCCCGCCGATACAGGGGAGCCCTCCTCGGGGGAGGCTCACTACCTCCCCCGATCTCCTCCACCTACGACGCCCCCCGGCCACGGAAGGGGCGTGGTCCATCCCGGGTCGCCGTAGCGGTCGCGACTTCCTCGCGCCCGCTGGCGACCCGCGGCGGCGCCGCCTTCTTCGAGCGGGATCGGCCATCTCCCGACCCCGCTCGGCGGCCTCCTTCTGTAGCATCACTGCTTTACAGAAGGAGGCCACAGCCCTCCAACCTCCCTCGTCCGCCAGCATTGCCGCAATCAATGCCGGCGGAGACAGATCTCGCCCGATCTCTGCGACCAAGACTCGGCGCTCGGAGGCCCACGCGGGGCACTCCGCCAGCGTGTGCTGGGCCGAGTCGAGGTCGGATGCGCAGTGGTGGCAATGTGTCGATCCCTCCCGTCCTATTCGACACAGATACTCACCGAAGCAGCCGCAGCCTTATGCCTAGGCCACAAGAACCATATAGGCAAATCATAATGTAATTTATTTCGCAGATGGAAAATCCATGTGTCTACCCAGAGAGACTTAAACAGACAGGTAGTGAAAAGCGACTATACCAGTGTAAGAATACCAGAACTGGACTTCGAGATACCGGCGCAAAGTCAGAAAGGGGGTGCGTATATTTCATGTTGGTAAATGTTCAACTCATCATCCTCTTGCCCATTTCCCATTATCTGGGGTCGGCGCAGTAGATCTTTTCCTTCCATTCCTCTCTATCAGCCGTCATTTCCATGCTTACTCCTTTCATTCTTATATCATTCTTCACACAATCGATCCATCTTTTATTCGGCCTTCCTCTGCCCGTGTATCCCTCCACTTTCATATTCAACATTCGCTTTGTGACATGACTTTCATCCCTCCGCATCACATGTCCAAACCATGCTAATCTACTTCCTCTCACTTTTTCTACCACTGGCGCTACTTTCAGGCTTCCTCTTATGTACTCATTCCTTATCTTATCCATCCTTGTCACACCACACATCCATCGTAACATTCTCATTTCATTTGTATGCAATCTATTCTCATCCTTCTTCTTGATAAATGGACATGGTTGGTAAATGTTCAACTGTGACTAAAAATTTAGCGGAGGAGGAATAGGCGGGTCGCGAAAATCCGCTTTTATGACATGATTGATGACTGTATCAGTCATCAATTAGAAGCTGAACTCCCCAGACAAATAGATAAATAGTCTGAACAAGTTTAAACAAGTTCATATTATATCTACTAAAGTTATAATTTCATTGTGTTATTTACATAGTCATTCAAATTAAACCATTTATTGCTTGCAGAAAGAAAGTCAATGTAAGCGTAACATGGATAAAACTTTTTTTTAAGGGGGGGAAATGTGACCTTGTGTGGGGCTCCGGTCTGAGGGACCGGCCTACCCACTAAAACCCCCCCGAGTTCTCTAGGCCCATGCGGGGTACATGGCGGGGTGCGCTTTCGCGATTCGACTGCCATGTGCCCCGGGCCGGCTCGACCAAGATGCTGGTCGATTCACAAAATCGCAAGTACATAAAATTAAACTACTCTTAACAATTTAAAAGTAAGGGTAATTTTTAAGAAAATAACAACCGAAATAACCCATACACGACTTACCGAACCGAAATCAATCAGAACAAACACGGAATGGTCAACCATCTATAGGATACTAATCGCACGTCCGCCGCGCACGAACCCGTAGCAAAAGTGGCGGTCGAGGCGAGCTGTCGTCTGGCGGGGCTTGCAATTGCGCCACCGGTTGTGACGTCACTGAGTAGAGGGGCCGGGCAATGGAGAATTCTCTAACACGGCCTCTCCTGACAGCTGAACGTCCTCGTCAGCCAGGTTCTCTCCGGTCTGGGCATCTCTGTTCACCGCAGCCTGGTCTTCTTGTTCCATTGTTTATTTTTTTTTTTGTTACTTTGTAGCCCATCCACTCTAACCAGATCGCAAGCGTATCGGAGCGTAGAACAAGCCGCATTATCGAGGCGCGCGCGCGGGGTTCGCCACAATGTCGGGGCAAAACAATAGCCACGATGTCGGGGCGAATTAATAGCCACAATGTCGGGGCAAAACAATAGCCACAATGTCGGGGCGAAACAATAGCCACAATGTCGGGGCTAAACAATAGCCACAATGTCGGGGCTAAACTATGGCCACAATGTCGGGGCGAAACAATAGCCACAATGTCGGGGCTAAACAATAGCCACAATGTCGGGGCTAAACTATGGCCACAATGTCGGGGCGAAACAATAGCCACAATGTCGGGGCTAAATAATAGCCACAATGTCGGGGCTAAACTATGGCCACAATGTCGGGGCGAAACAATAGCCACAATGTCGGGGCTAAACAATAGCCACAATGTCGGGGCTAAACTATGGCCACAATGTCGCGGCGAAACAATAGCCACAATGTCGGGGCTAAACAATAGCCACAATGTCGCGGCGACACAATAGCCACAATGTCGGGGCTAAACAATAGCCACAATGTCGCCGGCGCAGGCCAGCGCGTGCAGCAGCTGGTCGCGCTGCGCGGCCACGTTGTTGCGCCAGCACGAAGCGCCAGTGCCGCACGCCGCCGCGCCTCTGAATCATATATGTTCTGCGGCCGTTTGCGTCAACAACTATAAGAACATGGCGGTAGCCATTCGATTCCGGCAATGGACCCAAAACGTCCATATGAGGGGTATCAAACGGTGCATCAGTTAGGGCCTTTACTTTAGCATGGCTCGGTCTAACCTGACCTTCGCTAATGCTTCTGCCAAGGTATTCAATTTTCGTACACAGAAAAGCACACCTTTTTAATTAATCGAAAAGCCCACAATTCAATTGATAGCGTCACGTATGCTTTCAAGTTCCTGACTACCCAAGCCCTTAAGTACGCGGAAAGCAGGTTTACGTACACAATTGAAATGCCTAAGTAAATTAGACGAAATAAGCGATATGGTCGAGCCACTATCGATTAAAACATCAACAGGTACCCCTGTATAACGGCTACAACTCCATCACTACTGAGGGTAGATTCATTTTCGCGACAAAAATTCACGTTTTTATTATGGACCTCAGATCAGATCAGAGATTTTTGTTTAGCAAAACATGTGTCAACTTTGTGATCAATCTTTTTGCAAAAAGAACAAGGTTCAGACTTAGTCGGCACAAAGACAGGTTTGGAATTTGAACTGGCACTAGTATTGGCGGTAGTTTCATTCGCTACTCTCTTAGTACAATTAGCTTGCCTATGCCCCGATAACCCACACGTAAAACACTTGCCGTCCTCAAACTTACCTTTTCTCGGAGTAAAATTAGAAATCGACTTACTCTTCGAATAATGAGTTAGGTGAGCATTAGTACGCAGTACACTTTTATTTGCGTTCGGTTTTACGTAAACAGAGAAAAACTCGACCAAGTCATTGGGCAAAAGCTTAGCGTTTGTAGCCGACGCCCGTATTTGGGGGTCTGTTACACCACGTATTACTATCGCTGAAATCAATTAATCAGAAAGACCCCGCACTATACGCAATCGCAGCAGTGAGCGACGAGCATAATCGGCATAAGTAGGGTAATTGTCCGAGTTTGTACTCATTACTTCGAACAAAATGTTAGCGATATCCGGAGTCTGGGACACAAAGGCTTAAACTCCTTTTTAAAGTTGGTCCAAGTGCGTTCGCTCGTCACCCACTCGTTCAACCACGTACGTGCATCGCCCCTTAAATAGTTACCTATACGAGATAGACACTCATGATCGCTCCAATTGTTTAATTGCTTTGCGCGATCTACCTCCTCACACCAAGTCTCGATATTATGTAAACTGGGGTCAAAGTCCGAGCCTCCAATACTCTGAGGCGGGCGAGCATCGCGTCCATCTCGCGCCGCAGCCGACTGTCGAGGATCGGGGTGCGGTTACGGCGCGAAACGTGACGTGGCTTGCGACTCCTGCTACGAGTAGTCTCACGTCTTTCACTATCCACCATTTCTGCAATAAAATTCAACCAACACCAAAAACCAGATAGAATCACGCAGATCCTATCCCGCTTCTGATCTTAACAATTTAAAAGTAAGGGTAATTTTTAAGAAAATAACAACCGAAACAACCTATATACGATTTACCGAACTGAAATCAATTAGAACACGGAATGGTTAATTATCTATAGGACACCAATCGCACGTCCGTTGCGCACGAACCCGTAGCAAAGAGTGGCGGTCGAGGCGAGCTGTTGTCTGGCGGGGCTTGCGATTGCGCCACCGGTTGTGACGTCACTGAGTAGAGGGGCCGGGCAATGGAGAATTCTCTAACACATACCTATTCCGAGCTCTAGTAATCTTATGGGTATTATTAACATACTAGCTTCCGCCCGCGGCTTCGCCCGCGTGAAATTAATTTTTATCAATCCTGGTCCCTTATGTTTAAGGTACCAAGATTCATGGTCTTATCTTCAATTTAACCCCCATTTCACCCCCACACTGGTAATAAATTTCAAATTTTTGTTTTATTATGACGTGAAATTTGACGAACTTGCATACTAACTTTCAACCCTTATTTCACCCCCTAGCTGGTCGAAATATCAAAAATGCTAGATCAAATGTTCAATGATTTCTTATCAAGTGCTTAAATATAAAGTTTCATGGTTTTATCTTTTAAAATTAAGAAGTCCCATTCAAACTTTCAATCTCTATTTCAACCCCTTCATCCCTTTTTTTTTCGAAATAAAAAGTAGCTTATGTTCCGTCTCAGGGTCTAAAGATCGTCTGTACCAAATTTGATCAAAATCGGTTGCGAGGTTTAAGCGGGAAAGCGTAACAGACAGACAGACAGAGTTACTTTCGCATTTATAATATTAGTTGGGATTTCAAAAGGTGTTCCATTTTTGTATGGGGGCTGGGCCCCTCTCAGCCTACAGTAATAAAATAATATTTTATGGAAAGGACAAAAAATTAGGAACCTTTACCCGTAAGAAGATTTTTTTTAAAACCTGCAAAAAATTGTAAACAAAAGAAAATGTTTTGAATTTAATATCAATAAAACAGCAACCCAAAGCTTTTTTATACTGGCAACACAGGATAAAAATGCTAGGGTGGGGCGACGATTTAAAAAGAAAATCTGTTGTCATAAATACTCTAATGAATATTCATACATCATTTTGACTGTATATGTCAAAATGAAGGGGGAAACACACCTTGCACTTTTATTTTTTTCCCTCTGAAGAGGATAGGCTGAGAATCCTCATGGATTCTCACCACCGCAACCAAGTGCCACGTGATTATGTCGGACTCCGGATGATTCGAGGCGGCTCGACCCGGCAGACCTACCGACTAAACTCAGCCGTTGGTCCTAATGACTCTGGGATCCTCACCTCAAGAGAGTCACAGTCAGCGCTGCCCTATAAAGAGAGCATATGCGCTAGAAGAGGCACGGTCACCCAAATGGCTCCGGCCTATATTGAAAGGAACGTACTCGTGGCTAAGCAAAAGGCTGCCGAGAAGGGGATGGCAAGGGGCGCTACAGCTCAGATGCCATCGCTTGCAGGTCTTGTAGGTCCTGCTTGGTTAGGGGGATCGCTAAGGTCGTGTCGCGGTCTACAAATCCTTTGCCGATTTTAGTTGAATAAGTTCGCTAAAGGCGGTGTTGAACTATACCTTGCACTGCTGTTTTGCGGCAGAAATAGATAAGACTGTGGTATCCCAGCAGATAATTCAGTTGTCGTTATGTCAGTTAAACTCTGTTCTTCCCAGAGGTGACCACGGTGGAAGGCATAATCACCCGCGCGATAGCTGGTTTAACACAGGATCAACAGACTCGTAGGATAGACCATCCCGAAGCAGCGGGCCAGATAGACGCCTTCGTCGCGAGGCTCGAAGGTCTGAAGGGACTGGAGACAGCGTGGACGTTGGAACTGGAGGACATAAGTGGTGAGTTTATGTTTTGTACCCCACACACACTCACACGATTTTACATACATACATATATGTCACGCCTTGTTCCCAATGGGGTAGGCAGAGACCACCTCTCTCCACTTGCTACGATCCTGGCACACTTCTCTTGCTTCCTCCACTTTTACATACATACATATATGTCTCGCCTTGTTCCCAATGGGGTAGGCAGCTACCACCTCTCTCCACTTGCTACGATCCTGGCAAACTTCTCTTGCTTCCTCCACTTTTACATACATACATATATGTCACGCCTTGTTCCAATGGGGTAGGCAACGACCACCTCTCTCCCCTTGCTACGATTCTGGCACACTTCTCTTGCTTCCTCCACTTTTACATACATACATATATGTCACGCCTTGTTCCCAATGGGGTAGGCAGAGACCACCTCTCTCCACTTGCTACGATCCTGGCATACTCTCTCTTGCTTCCTCCACTTTTACATACATACATATATGTCACGCCTTGTTCCCAATGGGGTAGGCAGAGACCACCTCTCTCACTTGCTACGATCCTGGCATACCTCTCTTGCTTCTCCACTTTTACATACATACATATATGTCACGCCTTGTTCCCAATGGGGTAGGCAGAGACCACCTCTCTCCACTTGCTACGATCCTGGCATACTCTCTTGCTTCCTCCACTTTTACATACATACATATATGTCACGCCTTGTTCCAATGGGGTAGGCAGAGACCACCTCTCTCCACTTGCTACGATCCTGGCATACTCTCTTGCTTCCTCCACTTTTACATACATACATATATGTCACGCCTTGTTCCCAATGGGGTAGGCAACGACCACCTCTCTCCCTTGCTACGATTCTGGCACACTTCTCTTGCTTCCTCCACTTTTACATACATACATATATGTCACGCCTTGTTCCCAATGGGGTAGGCAGAGACCACCTCTCTCCGCTTGCTACGATCCTGGCACACTTCTCTTGCTTCCTCCACTTTTCCATACATACATATATGTCACGCCTTGTTCCCAATGGGGTAGGCAGAGACCACTCTCTCCACTTGCTACGATCCTGGCATACTCTCTTGCTTCCTCCCTTTTACATACATACATATATGTCACGCCTTGTTCCCAATGGGGTAGGCAGAGACCACCTCTCTCCACTTGCTACGATCCTGGCATACCTCTCTTGCTTCCTCCACTTTTACATACATACATATATGTCACGCCTTGTTCCCAATGGGGTAGGCAGAGACCACCTCTCTCCACTTGCTACGATCCTGGCATACCTCTCTTGCTTCCTCCACTTTTACATACATACATATATGTCACGCCTTGTTCCCAATGGGGTAGGCAAGACCACCTCTCTCCCCTTGCTACGATCTGGCACACTTCTCTTGCTTCCTCCACTTTTACATACATACATATATGTCACGCCTTGTTCCCAATGGGGTAGGCAGAGACCACCTCTCTCCGCTTGCTACGATCCTGGCACACTTCTCTTGCTTCCTCCACTTTTACATACATACATATATGTCTCGCCTTGTTCCCAATGGGGTAGGCAACGACCACCTCTCTCCCCTTGCTACGATTCTGGCACACTTCTCTTGCTTCCTCCACTTTTACATACATACATATATGTCACGCCTTGTTCCCAATGGAGTAGGCAGCGACCACCTCTCTCCCCTTGCTACGATTCTGGCACACTTCTCTTGCGTCCTCCACTTTTACATACATACATATATGTCACGCCTTGTTCCAATGGGGTAGGCAGAGACCACCTCTCTCCGCTTGCTACGATTCTGGCACACTTCTCTTGCTTCCTCCACTTTTACATACATACATATATGTCACGTTGTTCCCAATGGGGTAGGCAGAGACCTTCTCTCCGCTTGCTACGATCCTGGCACACTTCTCTTGCTTCCTCCACTTTTACATACATACATATATGTCTCGCCTTGTTCCCAATGGGGTAGGCAGAGACCACCTCTCTCCACTTGCTACGATCCTGGCACACTTCTCTTGCTTCCTCCACTTTCATGCTCGTCGATTGCGAGTACTCTTGACCCGGCCTTTCTTTAGGACATCTTCGATTTGATCGAGATATGAATAAATAATAATCAATAAATTATTCACGCAATATAGCACGTCAAAGAGCTACGCCATTGGCTTACAAATCTACAGCGGGATCTCGTAGTCGCTAGTTTTTCCGGTACAAGGTAGATCTCTACTTTGTACTGATTGAGTCTACTTTGATCTAATTGAGTTATTATAATGAAACCTAATCCTTGTAATCGTTAAGTAATCTTTAACAGTATGATGACCTGTTTTCATATGAGTATTTTAGATAAATAACTTACAACATTGTTGTTACCGATTTACTTTTTCACAAATAATATTAAAGTGTCACATAATTGAGTCACGGTTTTTTAAAAGACACAGGTTTTATATCCTACGCATTTTTTCATTAATTGACAGCCATTCTAATGTTTTGTCGTTTTTCAGGAAACTGTTTCGTGGAGAACCCAGATATGCCACGGAAGGACCCACACTGTGAAAGGACAGACTTTAAGAGGACAAAGGATCAAAACCACACCCTAGGGGTGTTCACACATGATGAGGTTTGATTTGGCTATATTTTTTTTTTATAGTGGCATATTTCGTCTCAATAAACGGAACACTTTTTAATAGGTTATGTACTAAACAGCTTTGGTAGGGTATGTACTAAACATTTTTGTTAAGGTATGTACTTAACAGTTTTGGTAGGGTATGCACTAAATAGTTTTCATAGGGTATGTACTACACAGTTTTGATAGGGTATATACTAAACAGTTTTGATAGGGTATGTACTTAACAGTTTTGGTAGGGTATGTACTTAATAGTTTTGGTAGTGTATGCATTAAACAGTTTTGTAGGGTATGTACTTAACAGTTTTGGTAGTGTATGTATTAAACAGTTTTGTAGGGTATGTACTTAATAGTTTTTGTAGTGTATGCATTAAACAGTTTGGTAGGGTATATAACTTAAACAGTTTTGGTAGTGTATGTATTAAACAGTTTTGGTAGGGTATGTACGAGGGGCGGTCAAAAAGTTCGCGGAATGGCGGGGTTGGCGGGGGTGAGGTCGCTCCTCCAGGTAGCCGCTACTTGAGTAACTCATAATTACTATATATGCCAATTTCTAGCCTAATTGGGTCATTAGCTTTCGAGTTACAAACGAGTAAACAAGTAAAAGTAAATCGGGAACAAACTAGCCACTATGGAGAAAATTGAACATCGCGCCGTCGTAAAGTTCCTCACCAAACAAGGAAAAACGCCTCAAACTATTTTGCAAGAGATGTTAGCTGTTTACGGAGACTCTGCTCCTGGTAAAACCATGATTTACAAATGGCACGGCCTTTTCAAGCAAGGAAGGGAGTCAATTGAAGATGATCCTCGACCTGGACGGCCCATTGAGGCCACTACGCCGGAAATCATTGAAAAAGTTGAAAAACTTGTATTGGAAGACGGAAGGTTGAAGAAGAAACAACTTGCAGCATCAGTTGGAGTATCAGAAACCACAATTTTAAATATTCTTCATCAACATCTTGGCATGAGTAAAGTGTGTTCAAGGTGGGTCCCGAGAATGCTCACGCCGCTGCAAAAACGTGAGCGCGTCAACTGTTCCCGCGAGTTTTTGGACCGCTGTGGAGAAGATAGGGAAGAAATTATGGCCCGAATTGTAACCGGTGATGAAACTTGGGTTCACCACTATGAGCCTGAGTCAAAGCAGGAGTCGATGCAGTGGCACAAAAAAGGCACACCACCCCCTAAAAAATTTAAAGTGTCGCAATCGGCCGGAAAGATCATGGCGACTATTTTTTGGGATACTGAAGGTATTCTTTTGATCGATTATAAAGAACGTGGTGTTTCTATAACGGGAGAGTACTACGCTTCCCTATTGGACCGATTAAAAGAAGCTATTAAAGAAAAAAGAAGAGGAAAACTGACAAAAGGTGTACTCCTTTTGCACGACAACGCGCCCGTTCACACGAGTCATGTTGCGACGGCTGCCATTCATCGATGCGGTTTTGAACAACTACGCCATCCACCCTACAGTCCAGACCTGGCCCCTAGCGATTTTTATTTATTCCCAAAGATGAAGAAAGAGCTGCGTGGAAAAAAATTTAGAGACGATGATGAAGTCAAGTCGGCGATTTCGGCGTATTTTGACGCCCAAGACAAAACTATTTTTTCGACGGTATTAATAAGTTATATGCCAGATCCGAAAAATGTATTCGTGTTAAGGGGGAATATATTGAAAAGGAAAAATAACATAATGTATCATTTCATCTTTTTTCCCAGTCATTCCGCGAACTTTTTGACCTCCCCTCGTACTTAACAGTTTTGGTAGGTATCATTAACAGTTTTTGGTATGTATGTATTAAACATTTGGTAGCGTATGTATTAAACAGTTTTGGTAGGGTATGTACTACACATTTTGATGGGTATATACTAAACAGTTTTGATAGGGTATGTACTAAACAGTTTTGGTAGGTTATGTACTTAACAGTTTTGGTAGGGTATGTACTTAATAGTTTTGGTAGTGTATGCATTAAACAGTTTTGGTAGGGTATGTACTTACAGTTTTGGTAGTGTATGCATTAAACAGTTTTGGTAGGGTATGTACTTAACAGTTTTAGTAGTGTATGTATTAAACAGTTTTGGTAGGGTATGTACTTAACAGTTGTGGTAGTGTATGTATTAAACAGTTTTGGTAGGTTATGTACTTAACAGTTTTGGTAGGTTATGTACTTAACAGTTTTGGTAGTGTATGCATTAAACAATTTTGGTAGGGTATGTACTTAACAGTTTTGGTAGTGTATGCATTAAACAGTTTTGGTAGGGTATGTACTTACAGTTTTGATAGGGTATGTATTAAACAGTTTTGATAGGGTATGTACTAAACAGTTTTGGTAGGTTATGTACTTAACAGTTTTGGTAGGGTATGTACTTAATAGTTTTGGTAGTGTATGCATTAAACAGTTTTGGTAGGGTATGTACTTAACAGTTTTAGTAGTGTATGTATTAAACAGTTTTGGTAGGGTATGTACTTAAGTTGTTGGTAGTGTATGTATTAAACAGTTTTGGTAGGTTATGTACTTAACAGTTTTGGTAGGTTATGTACTTAACAGTTTTGGTAGTGTATGCATTAAACAATTTTGGTAGGGTATGTACTTAACAGTTTTGGTAGTGTATGCATTAAACAGTTTTGGTAGGGTATGTACTTAACAGTTTTGATAGGGTATGTATTAAACAGTTTTGATAGGGTATGTACTAAACAGTTTTGGTAAGGTTATGTACTTAACAGTTTTGGTAGGGTATGTACTTAATACTTTTGGTAGTGTATGTATTAAACAGTTTTGGTAAGGGTATGTACTTAACAGTTTTGGTAGGGTATGTACTTAACAGTTTTGGTAGGGTATGTACTTAACAGTTTTGGTAGGGTATGTACTTAACAGTTTTAGTAGTGTATGTATTAAACAGTTTTGGTAGGGTATGTACTTAACAGTTTTAGTAGTGTATGTATTAAACAGTTTTGGTAGGGTATGTACTTAACAGTTTTGGTAGTGTATGCATTAAACAGTTTTGTTACGGTATGTCTAAACAGTTTTGGTATCATCATATACGTCCCCACCGAGGGGCTCGAGCCTACCCTAACTACGTTAGGGCGATTAGGTCTTAGCCAACCACGCTGGCCCAGTGCGGGTTGCTAGACTACGTACACCTTTGATCGCTTCGCAGATGTACCAGGTTTCCTCACGATGTTTTCCTTCACCGTAGGAGCGTCGGATAAATGTACATATGATAGGGTATATACTAACAGTTTTGATAGGGTATGTACTAAACAGTTTTGGTAGGTTATGTACTTAACAGTTTTGGTAGGGTATGTACTTAATAGTTTTGGTAGTGTATGCATTAAACAGTTTTGGTAGGGTATGTACTTAACAGTTTTGGTAGTGTATGTATTACACAGTTTTGTAGGCTATGTACTTAACAGTTTTGGTAGTGTATGTATTAAACAGTTTTGGTAGGTATGTACTTAACAGTTTTGGTAGTGTATGCATTAAATAGTTTTGGTAGGCTATGTACTTAACAGTTTTGGTAGTGTATGTATTAAACAGTTTTGGTAGGGTATGTACTTAACAGTTTTGGTAGTGTATGTATTACACAAGTTTTGGTAGGCTATGTACTTAACAGTTTTGGTAGTGTATGTATTAAACAGTTTTGTAGGGTATGTACTTAACAGTTTTGGTAGTGTATGCATTAAACAGTTTTGGTAGGGTATGTACTTAACAGTTTTGGTAGTGTATGTATTAAACAGTTTTGGTAGGGTATGTACTTAACAGTTTTGGTAGTGTATGCATTAAACAGTTTTGGTAGGGTATGTACTTAACAGTTTTGGTAGTGTATGTATTAAACAGTTTTGGTAGGGTATGTACTTAACAGTTTTGGTAGTGTATGCATTAAACAGTTTTGGTAGGGTATGTACTTAACAGTTTTGGTAGGGTATGTACTAAACAGTTTTGGTAGGGTATGTACTAAACAGTTTTGGTAGGGTATGTACTAAATAGTTTTGATAGGGTATGTACTAGACTGTGTATATATAACTTTCAAACACTTTCCAGGTGTCAGACTGCCCCGCGGCCACGGATACGCTGTTGCCGCCCGTGGACCCTGAAGACTGCTCGTACGACAAGCTGGCCGCGGATGAAATCCTGATTTCAGGACCAACTGCCCTGACTGCAACGCGCCGGCCGACACGCACATGAAGGTCACCAGTAAGTGATTCTAACCAGGAGCTTTTTATTTTATTTATTTATTTATTTGTCAAGGTAGCAAACAGTCTTATAAAGTATGAAAATGAAAAATATCAAAGAACATATAAAAACAGAGCTAAAGTACCATTATTTTTTATATAAATATTGCAAAATGTACTGATAAAAAAGGTATAAAAACTAAAACTAAAACGTAATGAAAAAAAAATTACTTATCTACTAGCTGGCCCAACAGACGTTGTCCTGTCAAATGTCTCAAATGTCAAATGTCTCAAATGTCACGTTGTCTCACGTTGTCTCAAATGTTTTTAAATAAATAATTTAGCTGAAAAACAATATCTATATGACCGTATTGTGAATCTAAACCATCCTCAAGCCCCCTGGAATACACACAAAAAATTTCATCAAAATTGGTCCAGTCGTTTAGGAGGAGTTCAGTCACATACACACGCACACAAGAAATATATATATTAAGACTAGACGTCGCTTGCTTGCCGCGGGGTGCAAGCACCCCGCGGTGGGGTGGTCCATCCTGATTGTGTTTCAAAAAAGGGTGGTCTGTCGAAAATTGGTGAAAAAAGTCTTCTCTTTTGTCAAAAAGAAGTAACTTGTATACAAAATTGTCTACGTTTGAAAATACACTAAAGGAGTTATGGATTTTGTGGTCGCGTGTGTGCCGCGAGGTGCACGCACCTCGCGGTGGAGTGATCTATCCCCCCTCTGAAAAAAAAAAATTGGCGGTCGGTCGAAAATTGGTGAAAAATTGTCTCCATTTAAGTTAAAAACAAACTGAAAAAGCGTGTGCAGTTTAAAATACACTAAGAAGCTCACGGTGAGTCTGGTCGCTTGAGTGCCGCGAGGTGCGCGCACCTCGCGGTGGTGTGGTCTATCCCATTACTGAAAAAAAAATTTGGCCGTCGGGAAAAATTGATGAAAAAATTGTCTCCATTTGTGTCAAAAGAAACTACGAAACCGTGTACGCTTGCAAAAACACTAAGAAGCTCACTGTGAGTCTGGTCACTTGAGTGCCGCGAGGTGCGCGCACCTCGCGGTGGTGTGGTCTATCACACTACTGAAAAAAAAAATTGGCGGTCGATCGTAAATTAGTGAAAATTGTCTCCATTTAAGTCAAAACAAAATGAAATACCTTGTGCAGTTGAAAACACACTAAGACGCTTAAGGCGCTGGTCATCGCGTGAGTGCCGCGAGGTGCACGCACCTCGCGGTGGCGCTGCTCACTATTGCGATTTTCAAATAATATTTTGTACAGTTGCTAAGCGGCACAAAAGCATATCGAGTGTAAGTAAAAAAAAAAAAAAGAAATTGTCATTTTACTATACCGCACATTTGGATCCGTTCTACTCTTAAAGTGCTTTCATTTGATACCCATATAGTGAAAATCGCAAAAAAATGTCAGTCGCCATGTTGGATCAGCGGCATATTGAAATTATCGAAACGTCACTCACGGTGTTGTGTTCTACTCGTCAAGACCTTTCATTTGATACCCATAAAGCTTGGGTCGGAAAACAAAAGCGGTCCGCCATTTTGAGAGCGGCGGCCATTTTGATTTTTTTTCAATGTCTCTATCAATGTCAACTGGGGAAAACTTGTCTTCACTTATTTCACATGAAACTACAAAACCGTATACGGTTGCAAAAACACTAAGAAGCTCACGGTGAGTCTGGTCGCTTGAGTGCCGCTAGGTGCGCGCACCTCGCGGTGGTGTGGTTTATCCCGCTAATGAAAAAAAATTGGCGGTCGGTCGAAAATTGGTGAAAAATTGTCTCCATTTAAGTCAAAACAAACTGAAAAAGCGTGTGCAGTTTAAAATACATATTAAGATAAGCTCACGTCGATTGTAGTCGCGTGAGTGCCGCGAGGTGCGCGCACCTCGCGGTGGTGTGGTCTATCCCACTACTGAAAAAAAAAATTGGCGGTCGGTCGAAAATTGGTGAAAATTTGTCTCCATTTATGTCAAAACAAACTGAAAAACCGCGTGCAGTTTGAAATACACTAAGAAGCTCACGTCGATTGTAGTCGCGTGAGTGCCGCGAGGTGCACGCACCTCGCGGTGGCGCTGCTCACTATTGCGTTTTTCAAATAAAATCTTGTACAGTTGCGAAGCGGTACAAAAGAATATCGAGGTAAGTAAAAAAAAAAAAAAGAATTTGTCAATATTCTATAACACACACATTTGATTCCGTTCTACTCTTAAAATCCTTTCGTTTGATACCCATATAGTGAAAAAAGCGCAAAAAAAATGTCAGTCGCCATGTGGATCGGCGGCCATATTGAAATTATCGAAACGTCACTCACGGTGTTGTGTTCTACTCGTCAAGACCTTTCATTTGATACCCATAAAGCTTGGGTCGGAAACAAAAGCGGTCCGCCATTTTGAGAGCGGCGGCCATTTTGATTTTTTTTTCATGTCTCTATCAATGTCAACTGGGGAAAACTTGTCTTCACTTATTTCACATGAAACTACAAAACCGTATACGGTTGCAAAAACACTAAGAAGCTCACGGTGAGTCTGGTCGCTTGAGTGCCGCGAGGTGCGCGCTCCTCGCGGTGGTGTGGTTTATCCCGCTAATGAAAAAAAAAATTGGCGGTCGGTCGAAAATTGGTGAAAAAATTGTCTCCATTTAAGTCAAAACAAACTGAAAAAGCGTGTGCAGTTTAAAATACATTAAGATAAGCTCACGTCGATTGTAGTCGCGTGAGTGCCGCGAGGTGCGCCACCTCGCGGTGGTGTGGTCTATCCCACTACTGAAAAAAAAAATTGGCGGTCGGTCGAAATTGGCAAAAAATTGTCTTTATTTGTCTCACAAGAAAATAAAAAAGTTTGAGGGTGTAAATACTTTAAGAAACTCACGGCGCTGTTGGTCGCGTGAGTGCGGCGGTGGCGTTGCTACTATTGAGATTTTCATATAAAATCTTGTACAGTTGCGAAGCGGTGCAAAAGCATATCGAGGTAAGTAAAAAAAAAAATAAGTTGTCAGTTTACTATAACTCACATTTGGATCCGTTCTACTCTGAAAATCCTTTCATTTGATACCCATATAGTGAAAAGCGCAAAAAAAATGTCAGTCGCCATGTTGGATCGGCGGCCATATTGAAATTTCAGAAATGTCACTTATGGCGTCGTGTTCTACTCGTCAAGACTTTCATTTGATACCCATGAAGCGTGGGTTGGAAAACAAAAGCGGTCCGCCATTTTGAGAACGGCGGCCATTTTGAATTATTTTCATTGTCTCTAACGCGGCTGTATTAGACTTGCAAAACCCTTTCATTTGATACCCATATTGTAGGGATTACTGTACAAATGTTATTTGGCGTTTTTGGACCGGCGGCCATATTGGTTTTTTACGTTGCACTAATAGGCTTCGATAGCACTGAAAAAATACGTAGACGTCGCTTGCTTGCCGCGGGCTGCAAGCACCCCGCGGTGGAGTGGTCTATCCCACTTCTGTTAAAAAAATTGGCGGTCGGTCGAAAATTGGTAAAAATTGTCTCCATTTGTGTCAAAAGAAACTACAAAACCGTGTACGGTTGCAAAAAACAAAAGAAGCTCACGGTGAGTCTGGTCGCTTGAGTGCCGCGAGGTGCGCGCACCTCGCGGTGGTGTGGTCTATCCCACTACTGAAAAAAAAAAAATGGCAGTCGATCTAAAATTGGTGAAAAAATTGTCTCCATTTAAGTCAAAACAAACTGAAAAAGCGTGTGCAGTTTAAAATACACTAAGAAGCTCACGTCGACTGTAGTCGCGTGAGTGCCGCGAGGTGCGCGCACCTCGCGGTGGCGTTGCTCACAATGCGTTTTTCAAATAATATATTGTACAGTTGCAAAGCGGTACAAAAGATTATCGAGGTAAGTAAAAAAAAAAAAAAAGAAATTGTAATTTTACTATAAATCACATTTGGATTTGTTCTACTCGTAAAATCCTTTCATTTGATACCCATATAGTGAAAAGCGCAAAAAAAATGTCAGTCGCCATGTTGGATCGGCGGCCATATTGAAATTTTAGAAACTTCACTAATGGCGTCGTGTTCTACTCGTCAAGACCTTTCATTTGATACCCATAAAGCCCGGGTTGGAAACGAAAGCGGTCCGCCATTTTGAGAGCGGCGGCCATTTTGATTTTTTTTCAATGTCTCTAACGCGGCTGTATTAGACACTTAAAACCCTTTCATTTGATACCCATGAAGCATGGGTTGGAAAACAAAAGCTGTCCGCCATTTTGAGAGCGGCGGCCATTTTGAATTTTCTTCAATGTCTCTAACGTGGCTGTATTAGACTTGCAAAACCCTTTCATTTGATACCCATATTGTAGGGATTGCAATACTAATGATACTCGGCCTTTTTGGACCGGCGGCCATATTTGTTTTTTAACGTTGCCACTAATAGGCATCGATAGTGCTATGAAAATCCTTTCATTCGATACCCATGTCACCGTATCGGGATTGAAAACCGCGAGAATATAGCAAAAAGAGGATATTAACCATTACAAAATGGCCGCCAGCGCCGCCGCCATCTTGAAAATGTCAAATGTCAAATTTTTCCAGTGTAGAAGACTAAACTGCTCACCGATTGGCCGTTACTGCAGGCGCGCAACTGTCATCGGTTTGCGGCAAAAAATTCGCAAAGTCGCCGAAACCCAAATCTGCCACAGCGCCCAGTGTTGCCATATATCTGGCCCAAAATGGTGGTAAAAATGATCAGCGAGGCCCGGTGGACCCGGCCATGTGAAAAAAAATTGAAAAACACGCGATTTACGTTCTCCTCAAAATCGGGGAAAATACCCCAAAATCGGGGTAAATTACCCCACCGATCAATTCTCCCCACCGAGCACTACAAAAGGTCACCCGGGGTTGTCAGTCGAAAAACGCCTTCAACCCGCGCGAAAACCGCGATTTAATTTTGTTCGAAATTGCAACTTTTTACAAAATGGCCGCCGGCGGCACCGCCATCTTGAAATGTCGGAGTTTCTTTCGATTTTTCCCAATATCTGCACCGTATACGGGGTGGGATGACGTTTGTCCCGCGTCTGCAGCTCACCCCGATCTGGGAGATCAATTCGGGTCAAAGTCGGTCTGCGAAAAGTTTCCAACCTCCGTGGAGGCCAGTGTTGCCAGTGGGGAAAAATGAAAATACCAGAAAGTCATAGAGGCCCCGCCGGCCTATAGGCCCATGGTACGGAAAAAATCCAAAAGTCGTTATTTCGATTTTCGCCTTTCGGGGGCCCTAGGGGAAAAACTACCAAAAACGGTAGAAATTTTCTCCCACCTGGCAACACTGCTCGCCGAGCTCCACCCCCGCCTGGAACATTTCACCCCGGTCGGAGGCCGCCATCTTGGCGAAAATCCGGTCCGAAAATCGCGTCAAAATTGGCGATCCAAGATGGCCGCCGGCGCCGCCGCCATATTGTTTTTTCGCCGCGCGCCGCAAATTTCTCGTGAGTCGAGGACAGTCCCGACCACACGAAAAAGGAAAATCCCGGAAAAAACAAAAACCGCGCCGGTCGACGGTCGCAAACACGGGTCGAAACGGGTTTTTCAGTCCAAGATGGCGGCCGCGCCATTTTGTTTTTTCGCAGTTTGACAGGCGCACCGCATGCCCGTCACAGAAGGAAACATCCCAACCAAACGCCGTCAAAAACGGAGCCGATTTGAAAAAGTTGACATTTCGCGCCGGCCGCCATGTTGGTTTGGCAAAAATCCCTTTATCCCATTCTGTGAACTAAAAAATCTAAAAAATTCCACCCCAACATCAAAACACTCAAAACACCCTCTAAAACACCCTAAAAACACCCCTGATCAGTGAGTCAGTCAGTGAGTGGTAATCGAGTTTTATATATATAGGAGATAGGAGATTAGCGATGTGTCGAATACGGTTTGACTCGAGTCAGACTCGATTCCTCCTTTGGACTCGCCTACTCGAATACCAATTTATTTTGATTCGAGTACGCTGGACTCGATTCCGGTACTCGAGTCAAGAAGAATCAGTTCGTCCTCGCTAACTCGTTTCTATTTACACGAGTTCTACTGACTCGAGTCTAGTATTCGAGTTTGGTTAACTCGCTTGTACTCGCAAAACTGTATAATAAGCAATGAAGTGGCGCGGGCCTAATATTACAAACAAGTTTGAACCTGCAACTTTTTGTTTTGATTTTGTTCTAAAATCGAACTCTAGTTCTGGACAGGACTAGAATTTCCAGTCTCGAATTTCTAGTCTCGAGTCTAGAAATATTCGAATACCAAAGTAGAATTCGAGTACTGGGTTCGAATCAGGGAATCGAGTCCTGATTCGAATACCATGTCTGACTCGAATCGACTCAATCCATCAAAACAGCGACTCGGGCCTGACAGCAGGTGTACTGTTAGTTCTACAATATTTCTCACTTAAAAGAGTACTCTTATTATATATTGAATTTAAAAAATTGTCGTCTACCCATTTGTGTAGTGATGTGCCGAGTCGCTGTTTTGGTGGATCGATTGATTCGAGTCAGTTTATACGGTATTCGAATCAGGACTCGATTCCCTGATTCGAGCTCAGTACTCGAATTCTATGTTTGGTATTCGAATATTTCTGGATTCGATTCCGATTCCTAGACTCGAGTCTAGATATTCGAGTATGAAAATTCTAGTCCAGTCCAGAACTAGAGTCCGATTTTAGAACAAAAAGAAAAAATAGAATGGAGTTAGCTTCTAACAGACAGCAGTAGAGACAGTAGGACTCGTATAAATAGAATCGAGTTAGCGAGTAGGAACCGATTCTTCCTGACTCGAGTACCGGAATCGTATCCGGCGTACTCGAATCAAAATAAATTGGTATTCGAGTAGACGAGTCCAAAGCAGGAATCGAGTCTGACTCGAGTCAAACCGTACTACATCGCTACATTTGTGCCAGTTATGGGGCATTAAATGCCCCACCGGTTATTATTATTATTATTATACATCCCAACTAATATTATAAATGCGAAAGTAACTCTCTCTGTCTGTCTGTCTGTTGCGCTTTCCCGCTTAAACCTCGCAACCGATTTTGTTGAAATTTGGTACAGACAATATTTAGACCCTGAGACGGAACACAAGCTACTTTTTATTTCGAAAAAAGGGATGAAGGGGTTGAAACTGAGATTGAAAGTTTGTATGGGCCTTCTTAATTTTAAAAGGTAAAACCATAAAAACTTTATATTTAAGCACTTGATAAGAAATCAATTAACATTCGTTCTAGCATTTTTGAAATTTCGACCAGCTACATAAAAAACAAAAAAATCGTTGGTTCTAGCATTTTGAAATTTTTACCAGTGTGGGGTGAAATAGGGGTTGAATTGAAGATAAGACCATGAGTCTCAGTACCTTAGGGGTCATCCATAAATTACGTCACACGAATTTCGTGTTTTTTTGCCCCTCCCCCCGTCCATGTCACAGCTAGTCACATTTGTGAGACTCCTCCCCCCCCCCCCGCTAGTGTGACGTCACAAATTTTGAAATTATAGAAATTATTGAATGATAAAAGCGGTTTCGAAATCAGTTTTATTTTCATTTTATTAAATTAACATCAAATCAATTAACAAAACATAAAACGATTACGTATATGGTCATTTCATGATTTTCTTATTATATTTTTCAAAATCACGTACTATAATCAATTAGAAAAATAGTACGTTTCGGGAGTACCCCTATTAATAGATAGAAGAGATACTATTCCTTTATTTATTTATGAGAGTATAAAGATATTATTCCTTATTTATTTATGAGAGTATACAGACTTTACAATTAAAGTTAATATTTACAGCACTTTTTATACTAATAGTAATAATTTAAAGTTTGTGTTTTAACAGTTAGCTTATTTGATTTAATAGATTTTGTAATGTGACGCCACGAAATTTAAGATCCCTCCCACCCCCTTGTCACACAATGTCACACTTCGTCAACCCCCTCCCTCCCCCTAACCGTGTGACGTAATTTATGGATGGCCCCTTAGACATAAGGGACCAGGATTGACAAAAACTAATTCAAGCGAGTGAAGCCGCGGGCGGAAGCTTGTAATATATATATATATATATTTGAGATACTTATATTAAAAGCTATTAGGTAACAAAACTCCCCTTGTTCTAGACATCCCCTACTTCAAGGAGGTAGTGATCATGGCGACTATCTGTGACGCGTGCGGCCACAGGACCAACGAGGTGATGTATCTCTTCATTCATCATCAGTCTTCATCATGAGACACATTTTCCATTTTATTGTTACTAACACGATGTTATCGTCATTTACCATCAAATTTCCCTATTCATTATCAGATGCCACTATTTTCGGTCGTATGGTAATTATTCTTGATCTTATCGTCATGAATCATCAAATGTTATTGTTGTGTGTCATATCGTCATTTACCATCAAATTTTACTATACATGACAGTATAGACATTTACCGGCAGATACTGCTATTTTTGGTCTTATCGTCATTAACCATCACATGTTATTATTGTTTGACATATCGTCATATACCGACAGATACCACAATTTTTGGTCTTATCTTCATTAACCATCACATGTTATTATTGTTTGACATATCGTCATATACCGACAGATACTACAATTTTTGGTCTTATCGTCATTAACCATCACGTGTTATTATTGTTTGACATATCGTCATATACCGACAGATACTACATTTGTGTGTACAAAGTGTTTTTGTTGTTGTGATTTTGAATTTTTCTGCGTGAAACGGAATTTAATTAAGAATTTGACACTGACTTCGAGTGATTCAAAAATCAAAAAAATTGTAAGCAGCAGAAAATAATTTCGCGCACGATTCGTATTCGTGTTCGAATTCCAAATTCACGTCTAATGATTCAAAAATACGTCTCCTGGACCATATTGTTCAACATACCGGGTCTCGTGATGACTACCCTCCATTTTTGTATATAAATGTATTATATGTAGTTACCGCCCCTCCGCAGGTGAAGTCCGGCGGTGGCATCGAGGATAAGGGGGTGAGGTTCGAATTGAGGGTCGCTTCGAAGGAGGACTTCAGCCGGGATATCCTTAAGGTTAGTGTAGTTTTTTGGATGCACCTACCGCTGTATTATTTACTAGCCGGTGCCCGCGACTTCGTCTGCGCTGGATTAGTATTTCGACTAGCTTATATTAGCTTTGTTTTGGGTTGTGACCTTATGCAGAACTATAGTTATAAGAATTTCTTTGCATGGGATACCCAATAGGGAATATGCATAAAAGGAGATGTCCTCTTATTACAAGGAGGTTGGTTTTTTGTGATCAGCGTTAACTAACAAACACCAAACTATATTAAATTGAAAGCCGAAAAAATATGAAGTATGAAACAAATAAAAGAAATATTTTTACCACCCCCAATTACTTTTAAATAAATAAAACATGTTGATAAGAAATATTCCATATGGCAACACCTTAATGATGTTTTTATTAATCTGTGACTACAGGTATCTTACTCTATGTCACAGATTAATATACTATTGCTGGTCTGATCATAATCATAAAATCAAAACTATGACATTGACAGCAGGTGTCTGACTTGTCAGTTGATTTTTTTTTAATATTTTTTTCTGGCTCTAGATAACATACATTAAGTAACATAGCAGTCCCTATATTTTGTTAGTTAAAAACTTCTCAAAATTAGAAATATTCGGTTCATTAAAGCAATTATGTATGTATTTAGATTTTTAAAAGGCTTGTTGATATTTTTTTAAGCAATGTGTAATTATTGCATTAAAGATTTTCATTATTTTTTAAATACTACAACGGTAGCAAAAAGGCTTACGGCCTGCCTGATGGTAAGCAGTAGAATTATATACTATTATTAATTTATTATATTATTATTATTATTCAATATTTTAATTAATAATCTTAAATTTAAGTTTTTTACAATATAGATATATAAAATAAATATAAATACTATAAAAAACTTAAACCTAGTATGCCGCCGGTAGCGAGGCAAGGCCCAAACAAACCGGTGGTTAGGGCTGCAGACAGAGAAATCTCCACTGCCGTGTAGAATCACTGCTTTTTGTATCCGACCCTTGATCCATCCGTCAAGCGAGAGCCTCTTAAGATGTTGATCGAGACTCTTTGCTATCAAGCCATTCGCAGACACAACTATCGGAACAATGATTGTCGAATCAACATCCCACATGGCGGTTACCTCGTATGCCAAGTCAAGGTACTTACTGGCTTTGTCCTTCTCGGCTTTTACGAGGTTCTCGTCATGAGGGATGGTAATATCGACGAGCATTGCACGGCGTTGGGAGCGGTCGACCACCACGATATCAGGTTTATTGCACGCAATAGTCCTATCCGTGATGATAGAGCGATCCCAATAGAGCAACACACGGCCATTTTCAAGAACTGGCGCTGGTGCGTACTTATAGTACGGTGTCTCATGCTCAACAAGGCCGTATTGAAGGGCAAGTTGTTGATGGATGATCCTGGCTACTAGGTTGTGTCTATGCAAATACTCACCGTTTGCAAGATGAGAACAACCAGAGATAATATGCCTAAGTGACTCTCCGGGACGGCGGCATGCTCGACATATGTCGACGGTACCGTCCTTTAGGATATATTTTCTATAGTTGTTCGTCATCATTACTTCGTCCGCAATTGCACAGACAAAACCCTCAGTTTCCCCAAAGAGGTCACCGAAGCGCAGCCAGTTCACCGACGCGGGAAGATCTACATCAGGGCCCATTAAGGCCCGATAAAACCTTCCGTGCAACTCTTTGTCCCTCCATACTTCCCTGCGATTTTCGACGCTAAGCACCGATGGTTTACGCCAGTTCTCAACTGCCATAGAGAGAGGGGTAAATCCCTTGTCAACTGCCACAACGTCACAATGCATCCCACATTCGTTGTTTAGGAAATAGTTCCTGAGGCTGCACACTTCACGGTTATGGAGGTTTTTGGCATTTAGAAAGCCTCTACCACCACACTTCCGTGGAATGTACAGTCTCATAACAGACGAACGTGGGTGTAACATGCGATTTTTTGTGAGTAGTTGACGGACTCTCCTATCCAAGGTGTCCAGCTCAGTCTGAGTCCATCTCAGTATGCCAAAGGAGTATATCAATAAAGGCATCACCCAACCATTGAAGGCACGCACCTTATTGCCACCAGACAAAAGACTATGAAGTACCTTTGTTAAGCGGCAAAAGAAACGTGTCTTCACCGATTCCTTGACATCCTTCACTGATATACCCAAAGACTCTGACATACCGAGATACTTGTACGTTTCGGCCTCAGACAAAGATCTGAGTGTCATTGTCTCTGAAAGTTGTAGATTTGTTGAATTTACAACTTTTCCCTGCCGTACATGCAAGACCGCACATTTGTCTACACCGAACTCCATCCCTATAGAGTTACTGAAAATCTGCGTAATTTTCAATAACTCCACAACGTCTTGGTGTTTCGGTGCAAACAACTTGAGATCATCCATGTACAGCAGATGACTAATGACCTCGCCCTGTCTACGTAGCCGATAGCCTAGACCTGAATCCTTCAGCAGAGTGCTGAGAGGATTCAGTGCTAAGCAAAACCACAAGGGACTCAAACTGTCACCCTGAAAAATGCCTCTCTCTATTTTGATCAAGTCTTGCGAATCAGAGGAACCGTCATCACTACATGGTTGACGAAGGACTGTGCTCCACTGTCGCATGCAGTTGCTTAGAAAGGATTTCAGAGTTGTATTGATTTTATACAATTCTAAAATCCTCTCCAGCCATGAATGCGGCACTGAATCATAGGCCTTCTTATAATCAATCCACGCAGCTGATAGAGATCCCCTGTTCCGCCGAACTTGTTGGCTAATGGCCATGTCTATAAGGAGGAGCTCTTTTGTACCACGGGACCCAGCCTTACATCCATTCTGAGTTGGGGCCAAAATATTATTTGATTCAATATGTGCATAGATTTTCTTGGTCAGAATGGAAGTAAGGAGCTTGTAGATCGTGGGCAAGCACGTAATGGGTCTATAGTTCTTGGGATCCATGGTACTTCCCGATTTGTAGAGCAAGAAGGTAATACCGGTGGTCATAAAAGTGGGAAGGGAACACTGTTCCAAGGCTGTTTGAAATTGTGTAGCCAAAAGAGCATGAGAACATCTAAACCACTTAATCCAGAAGTTGTGCAATCCGTCAGGCCCAGGACATTTCCAGTTCTGTGCCGAACGGATGGCACAACTAATGTCTATAGGGTCTATAGTAATAGGCCCCATTGGTTCGATGGACTCGCATTCTCGTTTGACTACACGCATCCAATCACCTTCCACATGGTTGATAGGCAGCGACCAGATGCCACGCCAGAAGCTACTCATGGTATTAGCAGCAGGCCGTCGCTCATCGACCACGTGGTGGTCAGTTCCCTCCCATTTTCTGTACACCTTCTTTTGATCGCTTTGGAAAAGACGATTCTGAAAGTATCTGTCCACACGTACTCTGTAGCGACGAATTCGGTTTGCCCATGCACAGACTTTCTGCTTCAGATAGTCAATACGTTCTGTGACATTCGCCATATAGTCTGTTGGTCGGATACCAGTTCCGGCGAAGGCCTGTGCCACATAACGCATGACCCGGGGTCTGGTATTACCTCGGCTGAAGCAGATAAGTTTGCCAATGAGAGCCCTGAATGAGTTGACACGCTTTTCTATTCTCACTTGCCATGCCGGGACCGCAGGTCGAGGTGCTCGATCAGAGTCCGGGAACTTTACTCGAGCAACGCGGCATGCAGCAAGAGCACCGCAGTACAGGATAGAATGCGTGTCAACTAAATTTTCGCTTGTCCGCAAATACGGAGCTAACAAAACATTCAGAGCTCCCACTAGCCCCAGATTACGTCTGTGTGTTGGCAAACGTGGTATCCGCGGCCTAGAGTTTAATGCGTATCGATACTCACGAATCGTATCTTCCAAAGCGTCCTCCAGTTGCTCTTTCACTTGGTTACTTACAATCATACTAACGTCACCTCCCTCATCGACTTCGTAAACAACCCGTGCCATCGTTGTCGCATCCGGTGACGGCATTGGAGCCGATATTGAGGCGACAGGTGCAACAGGTGGATCTCGTGTCAAGGAAGGCGCGACGGTAGTAGGAAGCGTCTCCAAGCGAAGCCGATCAAGTATCGATTGATCCAACAACTTGCATCGTTGTATCGCTCGCACTTGATCTGATAGTCGTTGGGCCGATACGGTGACGGTCGGCTCAAGGCTCTGAAACAAAATCAGCATTTTCGCACGGTAAGCAGTCAATGAGGTACCTCTCTCTGTAGCTCCATAATAGGCGCGCATGCAGTTCTCATTTATTGCTTGAGTCCATCGCATGCGACGCACTACACCACCGGTAGCGGGGGCCTGTTGCGAGGCTGCTTGCCTCGGAGGACCCAAGCGTGCCGGCAGCGGGGACGTCCTCGTCGCGCAGGTGGTCGTGGCGGCGGCGTCCTGGGTCCACTCACATCGTCCGAAGAGCTGCTAACTTCCGATGTGTTCTTCAGAGGTGTTATTTGAGACGACGGAGGGATGGGCGCAGGTGGAGGTGGTGCGTTTTGTTCCGCTTTGGCTGATTTTGATCTCGTAATCATATGTATTTATGTGTATTTATTAATAATTTGTCCGCATTATATGTTTCACTATTGTTTACTTGTATTGACAGGCGGTGTCAAATCCGAACTGTCCATGGTTATTAGTCTATTTTTCTTTTCAAATTTTCATAATTTTGATGATGAATAATATTTCAAACACTTGTACCGAATAATATTACAACAATTTGATTTTACAATTTTGCAATTTTGATATTATATGGTAGGCATATCTGTAAAAATTTAATATTTTAATTACAAGATTCAAAATGACGACCGATCGTGATATCAACCCGAGTTTAGTTACTATAAAACATATGAGACATCTCCTTTTAATTTGTCTCAAAAAAATTTTTTCGGGATTCATTATTGATCTATATTTATGTATACTTAAAAGGATCTTTGTTTATTTAGTTATTATTTAAGCCCAAAAATATATTTAAAAAGTGAAAAATAAGGGAGGGAAATTCGAACTTACACAACGCGTCACTATTGGTCGAAACGATATGTGACGTCAATGGTTATGTCTTGCATTTATCGGCGTCGATATTCATACGATTATTATGTACGATTATTAATGAGAAACCTTTCCAACTGTTTTTAATAACATTTATTAATAACCATTTATTTCGTTACAGAGCGCGGTTCGTGGTTGCTTAGACTAATACAAAGAGTATAAAAACATAGACTATATATATGAAAGTAGTGTTGCCAAAAGTATTATATTGATTTATATCAACACCCCCCCTCAATATAATACATACACTTTAAACCAATCTATACTAAAAACTAACATAACAAACTCAGTCTTCTAACATGTTACACATATTTATGAATTTATACAACAAATTTTTATTTAGTGCTTTTGTGAACATATCTGCAATCTGATCGCTTGTTTTTATATATTTTAAAACTAATTTACCCCGTCTAATTAATTCTTTAATATAATGGAACCTTATATCTATATGTTTAAGACGCTTAACACATTCAGTGTTAGCAACCATTATGGCACTTTGATTATCACTGAACATTACTACAGGACAAACTTTCTCTATTTTAAAATCATATAATAAATTTATAAGCCAACAAGCATCGGCCGCAGCCATACTGATTGCTACATATTCGGACTCTGTAGAAGACAGACTAACACTAGCTTGCCTTTTTGAGCACCATGATATTAAACAATTTGCAAACATAAAACAAAAACCGGTTGTTGATTTTCTATTTTTCAAATCTCCCCCCAGTTAGCATCACAATATCCAGTTAACATGTCATTATTACACTGATATATCAAACAGTAATTAATAGTACTTTTAATATATCTCAAAACTCTTTTTAAAGCTGTTAATAAAATGTTGTTTGCTTTATTTTGGTATCTGCTTAATATGGACACTACTACACAGATGTCTGGTCTCGTTCCTAATGCTGCATAAGACAGCTTACCAATGATTTTCCTACATATGTTTTCAATATTTTTATCAATTACATAGTTACAATTTTCCTCAAATATTTTAACATTAAAATTATAATCCATAGGGGTAGGCACAGTTTTACAATTATACATTTCAAATTTGTGTAATATAGATTCTAAATATTGTTTTTGACTCAATTTGGTGACTTTATTTTTTAAATCTTGTTCTATTCGTATGCCTAGAAAGTTTGACACTAATCCCAAGTCTTTCATTTTAAATTCAGAGTTTAACAATGACTTTAAATCAGATATTTCTTTTTCATTGTTACCAAAAATCAAAAGATCATCGACATACAGTAAAACATAGGTATTGCCACTATTTGTATGTTTCATATATAAACAAGTATCACTATAGGATCTTACAAAACCTAGCCTCTTTATCACTGAATTGAATTTATCATTCCAGTACTTGGGTGATTTCTTTAAACCATATAATGATTTATTCAATTTAACAATATTGTTACTCCCGCTATAGGCACCCTCAGGTAATTGTAAATAAACAATTTCATCAATACTACCATATAAAAATGCTCCTGTAACATCCATCTGATAAATGGGCAAGTTTAACTTGGTGGCAATTGACACAAATAACCTCAAGGTAGTCAAAGTAGCCACTGGAGCATAAACTTCATATGAATTTAACAAATCATTTTGTTCAAAGCCCCTAGCCACAAGTCTAGCTTTATATTGAATACTATCATTTGAGTTTTTAATTTTAAATACCCATTTGCTACTTACAGTCTTTTCACTTACAGGTTTTTCACAGAAGTCCCAGGTTTTGTTTTCATTCAGGGTTTGCAGCTCGCTTTCTATGGCTTCTTGCCATTTTCTAGCATCTTGCCTTTGCATGGCCTCTTGATACGTCTTGGGTTCATTTTCTTCAGTAAAAACATTATGACAGGTATAGAATGAGGTTTGTTTCCTGATCCGGGTGCTTCGTGGGCGTTGTGGTGTTTCATCTTCATCATAGGCGCTCTCATCACTGAAACTTGGAACATACTCACTTTCGTCACTTTGCGTAGATGAATTCAAAGTTTCTTCTAACTGTGTAGACTGCTGATCACCCTCATTGGATTCCACCTGTCTTACACTTTCGTTTGACAGTTTATTTTCCTTTCCAACTTCTTTCTGTTGTTTAGACACTTGATCCTCATCAGTCCCTTCGAGTATATCCGAGTCATGTTCCAATAACACCAACTGTTCCGTAAGTTGTTCCAGGAAAACTATGTCTCTCTTTATTTCCAGCCTGTTTTTCTTTTCAAAAAATACCCTGTAGCCTTTAACGTCTTCTCCATAGCCCACCATTATTCCTTTCTCTCCTTTAGCATCCCACTTCCTTCTCTTTTCTTTTGGGATATGGACAAAAACAGGTGTTCCAAATACTTTCAAATTATTTATATCGAAATGCTTGTTGGTCCATATCTCAAATGGTGTTTTTCCTGGTTCATTACTTTTACTTGTCCTGTTCAATACATATGCTGCCGTCTGAACAGCTTCTGCCCATAACTTCTTTGGTAAACCTTTTGCACATAACATCGTTCTCGCAGCCTCAACTAGCGTTCTGTTTTCCCGTTCTGATTTTCCATTTTGTTCGGGAGTATATGGCACCGTGGTTTGGTGTATGATACCACGTTCAGCAAAAAGTTCCTGCACTCCCTTGTTAACAAATTCCAAACCATTGTCGCTTCGAAAATAGTGTATTTTATTGTTAGTAGTATTTTCTGCTTTATTTATGAAGTTTTCAATACACTTCTTTACTTCATCCTTTCCTTTAATGAAGTACACAGATCTATAATTAGAATAGTCATCCTTCATAATAACAAAGTATCGGGAACCTCCCACAGACGGCACCTCCATGGGTCCACATGTGTCAGCGTGTATAAGTTCGCATGGTCTAGTTGTTTTTGTTTCACTAGTATGGAAGGGCAAACGACTTATTTTTCCCTGCAAGCAGCTCTCACATTTTGCTTCGGTATTGTCTTTTACAGAAATGTTATTGTCCCTAAGCACGGCCTTCACGTGTTGCAAGTTTTGGTGAGCTAGTCTTTCATGCCAATCTTTGAGACTTGATTGCACTTGAGCCACATTTGCTCCTTCGCACTTGTAACGAACGTCCAAAAAATACATATCGCCGATACGATTAGCCACCGCACATAATTTGTTCTGTTTAAAGAATTTGCACAGATTATCATTTGTGATCATCACATAACCTCTATTGGTCACGCAATTGACAGATAATAAGTTTGTTTTCAGTTCCGGCACGAACAATACATTATCTATGGTAGTGTCTATCCATTGCTTTCCATTGTGTACTTGTAGCGCCACCTTTCCGCAACCATGTGCACTAATCGAATTCCCGTTACCGACGATCACAGATTTATTAGACAATGGGAAATATGTCGTAAAAAGATTACGATCATGACACATATGCTGACTCGCACCAGAGTCCACTAACCACTGCGATTTTTGAAAATGTCCGCTTGAAATTACGAATGCATTACTTGTGTTACCGTCCTTTTCTTTATTTTTCTTGAACCAGCACTCACTTTTTAGATGTCCCACCTTTTTGCAGTAATAACACTTTTTCACCGGCCTGTCATCACTGTTCGAGTTATTGTTTACGTAATTACTTTTACACTCATTCTGGAAATGTCCAAGTTTATTGCACTTATAACACTTGACGTTTTTCTTTCCTGCTTTCTTTGCAACGAAAGCCGTCGCTGATTGCTGAGACACGTCCTCTTTATCCTTTAACCGTTCCTCTTCTATTAGAAGCCGAGCGACGAGGTTATCATAAGTTTGTTTCTCTTCCGGTGCAGATTCCCAAGCAGAGACAAAATGCTTATAATCGGCTGGAAGTGACATTAACACTTTTGTTATGACGAATTTCTCGGAAATGCTTTCTCCCATCTGCTTTAACCGATTCTTAAATTCTTCGATTTTAGATAGAAATGTGGACATGGGTGTTCCATCTTCATATTTATACTGAAAGAATCGTTGTTGAACGATGTGTATACTCGTTTCCGATGTTTGTTCGTAGACACTTGATAATTTTCTCCACATTTCCGCTGACGTAGTACATGTTAAAATATGCATCATTGCACTTTCTGACATTCTTGTTACCAGCCATGTTTGAGCTTTTGCATCTAGCTTTTCCCATTTTGCCTTTTCAGTCGCTTCTTCCGGCTTTACCCTGCTACCTTGAACCACGTCTAGCAAATCCTGACTACGCAGCAGAATGACTGATTGGAATTTCCAAACATTCCAGTTTGATGTACCTTCTAATTTGATATGTGTACCAAAGGCCTTTTCTTCCATTGTTCTTCCTGCTTCTGCTCGTCCCTTCCTTGTAATACAAGTATTTTTCGTCCCGAGCCCGCTTCGCGTCGCACAGTGTTCGAAATTACCATCTAGAGGGACAAAAGGTAGAAAATAACTATTTTTTTTATACTTCCAGAATTATGATAATTTTATTTTAATCCAAAATATTGTCCATACTCTGTTCTTAGTAACTGCATTGTCTATGTCTCATTACCGCAGAAAAAAGGGTCGTGGTGTCTCAACTGGCCCACCCCGGTAAATAAACGTATTGTTCCGTGCGGCCACGTTCGTCAGTGTGTTTGCATGTGATTTGTGTTAAAGTGATAATAAGTTGTTTTGAATAATGGATATGTCTTCTGCAGGTATGTAACTATTATATTACAGTATATTTTCTTTGATGTTGTGTATTATAGTTATTTAGTCTAGCTTTGAAGTAGGTACCTTATTTATAGAGAATTTTGACTAATTTTTACTTTAGAAACTTTAAATCGTACTTGTCAGGCTAAGTCAGTACTTCAAATTAATTTTAAATTGTAGTTTTACTTATCTATTTTAAAATGTAAACCAATTCAAGTTGCGATTTTTTTGCGATTCTTCATAAATTTAATTTTGTGTCGGCAGGAGTGAAACCTAGGCGAAAAGAGCTTTTCGACATCTGGCGTTCCACCTCTCAAAAGAAATGACTAAAAAGTGCGATTGATTTCTTAAAGCCATTCTACACCCACGAACTATTAAATGATGAAGATGAAAAGCAATTTATTGCATTTATTAAGAAAGAGTGCGAGAAAAATTCGACAAAAATGGGTAGAGAAACGAAGACGGCTTGACTTATTTCGCAAGTTTTATGGACATTGGCTAGAAGAGGAGATTATTTATGAAAAGAAGTGCCCAATATCTAGAAGATCTCCCACACCTAACGTTGGACGACCGAAAAAAACTTTTGAAAAGTATATAAGATACAAAGATGCATTTTTTTATATTTTCTGTTAAATATAATTTTTATCTGTATTTTCTGTTCCAATGTTTGAATGGTAAATGATAGACACTTCAAATTTTCACAGAGTTTGTCTTATTACAGCCGCTATAATACTAAATTATAAAAATAAAATAAAGTAAGAAATTAAAGGGGGCCCCCATACAAAAATATAATTTTTATCGATATTTTCTGTTCCAATGTTTGAATTGTAAATGATAGACACTTCAAATTTTCACAGAGTTTGTTTTACTACAGCCGCAATAATAATAAATTATAATAATAAAATAAAGTAAGAAATTAAAGGGTCCCCATACAAAAAGTATGTTTTTTTATCTTTTTGTTGTACGCTGTTACGGAACCAATCGCGTGCGTTCCGATTCGCACTTTACCGATTGATTTTTTACATTTTGTCTACGATTTATCCATGAAAACGCAGTATTTAATTTTGTCCCTCTAGATTGGTCATTTCGAACACTGTGCGTCGGCTTAACCTCAAAGATGGCGTATGTAACGCGTGGATGCCGCCGATGAAATTTTCCCTTTCTCGTTTTACTTACTTCCAGAATTATGGCGCTGGGCCCATAACCTGTACGATTATTAATGAGAAACCTTTCCAACTGTTTTTAATAACATTTATTAATAACCATTTATTTCGTTACAGAGCGCGGTTCGTGGTTGCTTAGACTAATACAAAGAGTATAAAAACATAGACTATATATATGAAAGTAGTGTTGCCAAAAGTATTATATTGATTTATATCAACAGTTCGTTTTGCTCGTACTGTGTTAAATTGTGTTCGCCAGAAAAATTGTTTAAAACTGTATTTCTGTGTGTTTACTTTGTGAATATACATTTTTAGTCGAATCTAAGACGATGACAGAAACTGGTTTTGTCAAAGCACAATCCGATAATCTGCCGAAAATAGATGCATTTATTATGTCAGCATATTTTGCATCAAATCTCGATTTTACGAGCGCAGAAATCAAAGGAGTGAAAGCTGCAAGGTAATTATTACATTACATGGCAATTGTTTGGGGGTTAATGTCAATTAATTAATTATATCCGGCTCGAAGGACCAATGATTGGGGGTTGATGGCAATTAAATCTAAATGTCAACTTAAACTAATGTCAAATGTCAATGAGTGCCAAAAAGAATAAATTAAAATGCAAGGCGAAAGTTGTTGTCACGATTTCTAATAGAACACTAAATAAAAATATGTATCATTTAACCATTACGGCAACAGCAGTTCATTGCACCGCTATTTGTAATTCGCGATCAAAGTGCACAATTGACGCGCCTAATTGACAAAAAATATAAAATCTTATAATTGCAATTTGCACTGTACTTTGTACAGCAATGATATTTAACAACTTTTATTTAATATCATTGTTACATGGTATATTTTAGTAAACCACATAGATTTTGTTCATGTTTAAATAATACTAGCTTTCTGCCCGCGGCTTCGCCTGCGTGGAATTCGGGATTGGGTCTATAGAGGGTTAAGGGTCATAGCTTTTGTCCACGGCTACATATGCGCGGAAGTCGATTTATGGCGCGAAGGTTTTATCGCGCTTCCCGTGGGACTATCCGTTTTTCCAAGATAAAAAATACCGCAATACCTTGCTCAAGAATCACTCTATCTATTGATGAAAACCGCATGAAAATCTGTGCAGTAGTTTTTGAGCGAAGCCTTTATTGCGCATCCCGTGGGATCTGTCGATTTTTCCGGGATAAAAAGTAGCCTATGTTACTCGGGATAATGTAGCTTTCCAAAGGTGAAAGAATTTTTGAAATCGGTCCAGTAGTTTCGGAGCCTATTCATTACAAACAAACAAACAATGTACATTAATAATTTTTTTTAAATTTAAGTTTCATTATGTTATATTCAATATAATTAATTGTATCTTCCTTAACCTGAAATCAATTATCAATCATCAAAATTTCGTAAAACCGTAACAGGAATAAGGAAGCTTTTTAGAGAAATGTTTATAAACTTTTGTAAACTTGTAATGCACTTTAATACACCAATAAAAGCAAGTATTGTAATTATAACAAAGCTATAATTAAACTAAACCTTAAAAATACTTAAATTTAAAAATTTAAAAATAAATAAAATCTAATAAATACTAAATTAAATAAAAAATGGGCCCCAAATCGCTGCGGTCGCATGGTAGAGTGCCCAATAAGCTGGCGACATTTCCACGTTGTATGGCAAGGCTCAGCCGTTGCTCAAAATGCACGCCAGCTCTTGGGTCTCCTGAGACGTCGATTAGGCGCGCGGAGATCTCTTTAAAGATATGTCGAGTCTCCGCACCCCACGGTCCCAAAGTCTCCACGGCAAACGGCGCAAATATGTATTGATCACCAAGCAACGCATATTTTTCGCCTCTTGTTAGCCTCTGCCACCGCAGCCGCCGCGCCCGCTTTATTGGTGGTCGCTCGTATGTGGGATGGGGCCACAGTATCGACACAAGTTGCATCCCATACGAGCGACCTACCGTTTTTCCACGGAATGAGAGTCAGTCTGTCGGGCCTCTTGCCATCATCTCTCGAGATCCCAGCAGGCTCAAGCACTGCTGAAATGCCGGCGCTAGCAAGAGCACGACGGATGACGTCATTTAATTCCGCGTGGCGGGATATGCGATAAACTTGTGAACTAGGTTAGTTTTAGACAGAATCCTACTTCACACTAAGCTGGACATAAATATTGGATACTTACGTCAAAATGATCTTCACTGCAAAATAAAACTGATAATAAAGATATAGTCTCCTTCTTCATCATCTTACATCATAGGCATAGTTTACCTAATTTTTCATCGCGTGGAATGCGAAAAAACACTTTATCGGGTGTACTGATGGTAGTATTTTATACTTCGGTAACATACAGTACTTGTAACAAGGTTTTTTTACTTGTTCCATGATTTGTTTGCTAATTAAAATTGAAAATTAGTACTAAGCAACTGAAACGCTACTAGTAAACAAACAGACCCAAACCAATGACGTCATCATAAGCGCGCGAAAAATGGCGGCGTTTGAACGGCTCAATTTTATTCAATGTTTTCAATTTCACTTTGTATAAAAACCTGACTATTTTCAAGCCTATTTACACTTTTCTATGTTATAAAAATGTAAATGAATAATTTAAGACATAAAAAAAATCATGCATATTCCCTATTGCGACGTGAAAAATAAAAAAGAAACATAACTTCTAAAAAAAAATTCAAATGAATTTTTTTAAATATGTTTTCTGTCGATAAAAATAAGTCTAGTTTCACCCATTTTCATATGTGCACTTGGTCAAGAATCACACTGTATGTACCCTGCCAGTCGGAAACGTGCAGTATGGAGATCCCGGAACTCCAGCTGGAGGTGGGGGGAGAGCGTTAGGGGGCAGGTTTACCACCGCCGAGGGGCTGCTCACGGCTACCATGGACCAGTTGGGGGAGTCGCCCGGGGTTTTGGGGGACGCGCCTGCCCTAGCTAACGATTCCATGGACAGGTAACTTTATTTATTATTATGGTTTTTTTTTGTTCTTATGTTCAAAGTGCATATCCAAATTGCACTTTGAAACATAAGAACTTAATTAATATATGTAAACGTGAGGAAGACCTTCTCCACCTTATTATGGAATGTAAAATTAATGAACAAATAAGACAATCGTTTCTCGATGAGTCTCAGTGTCCTAGACAAGAATTTTTGACGAACTGGTTTATATTTTTATGAATCCATTGATTAGCTCTCGTTTTCTTTTAGTGTGATAATAATGCACTCCCAAGTGCCCATATTGCTTTAATCATTAGGTGCCCAGTTATGGTTAGAGGGCAACCGCCAAGGATGCTCTATTATGTTGTGGGCATAAGCAGCATAATATTGATGCATCATGATATAGTTACGAAGCTATTGAGCGACTTGCATCAACTCAAAAACATAAAGAGAAATGTAAAGTTGTCAGTTTCTCAATTGCATCTTGCAAGTGTCCGACCCAACGTCGACCAATCCAGTTTACCCAGTCTGTCCATAATCTATGCACGACACGACCATAAATGATATTGCATGTGACCACAGACGAAGTAGTAGAAGCTACGTACGTTAACATAATATACTAATCTGTGACGTTAACTTGACTTTGCCAGTTGACATAATAGTGACAGATTTTTCATTTATATCTAAAAATACAGGACTCAGCTAGGAATAGTAATATTACATTCATAAATTCCAGTGATATTATCGGTATTCTAACTGTCATTAATCAATAATCAGAATATGTATTAATCTATAATCGATATATCCGTAACGAATGAAATAGTTATTTTTCTTATGCATATTGCGTTTTAATATTGCTTGGCGCATAAATACGTTTTGTTATCAATATTCCCTGAAATTGTAACTTCAATTTTTCTTTATTTACAAAAGTTATAGATTTTTCTCAGTGAAAGAAAAATAGGTAACCAGTTACCGTTCAATGACAGGAAAAATTAAGGTCTGTCTTTATGTTTGTTCTGTTCGATTCGTGAACTGGCCTCGGATTGAACCCACTGGTATTTGACAGGTTTATAGACAAACTGAAGCAGGTGTTATCCTGCGAGAGACCAGTCACCATTATCCTGGACGATCCAGCCGGGAACTCCTACGTACAGAGTCTTAGCGACGATCCCGGCCAGCCTGACGAGGGTGAGTTGAATAATACAAATAAATATTAAATACTTCACACCAATTAGCCTAGCCCAAAGTAAGCGCTGTAAGGCTTTGTTATTGGATCTAGGGCAACGGATAGACATACATATATTATACATATATAAATATTCCTTACATTCACACATAAATTAGTTACATAAAATAGACAGTTATATAAAATAAGGCACAGTTTCATAAAATAGACAGTTACATAAAATAAGGCACAGTTACATAAAATAGGCAGTTATATAAAATAAGACACAGTCATATAAAATAGATAGTTATATAAAATAAGGCACAGTTACATAAAATAGACTGTTATATAAAATAAGGCACAGTTACATAAAATAGACTGTTATATAAAATAGACAGTTATATAAAATAAGTCGCAGTTATATAAAAAGAGATAGTTGTATAAAATAAGATAGTTATAGCGTTAACAGATAAACAACAGCTTTTAGAAACGGATACAGTTAGTCCACTTTTGAATCATGTTCGGCTTTCTATTCCAATTTCGGTCGACTAATTGGCTTCATTAGTCGTCCTTTACGACATCCAAGGTAGCAAAAATATTCTTCATACTATAATGTACTGATGTTCCAGGCTTGAAAATCACGAGGTATGAGCGAACCTTCGAACAGAATGAAGAGTTGGGCCTCAATGATATGAAGACGGAGGCGTATGAAGATAGTTAGGCGGGTGTTAAATAAATATATTTTTGTTA
The DNA here is from genome assembly GCA_036419045.1 of Scirpophaga incertulas. Lineage (NCBI taxonomy): Eukaryota > Metazoa > Arthropoda > Insecta > Lepidoptera > Crambidae > Scirpophaga > Scirpophaga incertulas. The sequence continues at coordinate 22,844 of JAYEAL010000648.1, read as the reverse complement.
CAAGGCATTTGTTATTTGCATACGCTTATGAACTTGGTTGCGGAGTTAGGACCGCAACTTTTTTTTTTTATTTTGACGTGACAACGTCTATTAAATTGGTACGGCGTGGAGTCATTCTCGAAATCACCGTAACGGCCGAATCTGACGCCACACGGAGTCCACGCTTAATTTTATTGTAACTATAAACTTCTGTATGAAGATGAATGAATGTATGTTCATATGTATGTGCAATCATATGCTTATTGTATTTAGTGTGCAAATGCACATTACTCATAATAATTAATTTATGTATAACTTCAGAAGCAGAAAATTTAAACAAACTATTAAATAAAAATGTAAATGTTATACATTACTTTATTTTAAATAATTTCATTGCACCCAGAAAAAATTACCATGTAATAGACGTTGTCACGTTCAAATATCGGCAGTAGACGGAGTTCTACAGACAACCAATTTTTAGATAACGTCGACCCTCTTTTGGATTTTATCCTGTGTCGTGGGTGTAGTCGCAAATATAGAATGCATACATCCAGAAGACGAATTTTTGAAATAATAGAAAACCAATTCGCATTCGAAATCGTGAGATTCGTATACGAATTACCGAATTCACTATTTTTGAACTTTCATTTCGTGCATTGTGCAACGAGTGGTTCAACCCACTCGTTTTTGATTTCTACTAGTAGAATATCCAACGCTGAAGTGACGTTGACAGAGATCCGTTTCAAGTGTAGGTCATCGCCGGTTTTCTGTTTTTGTTGTTGTGATTTTGAATTTTTCTGCGTGAAACGGAATTTAATTAAGAATTTGTTTTTAACAATACTGAATTCGAGTGATTCAAAAATCAAGAAATTGTAAGCAGTAGAAAATAATTTCGCGCACGATTTGTATTCGTATTCGAATTCCAAATTCACGTCTAATAATTTAAAAATACGTCTCCAGACCTAAACAAACTTTCGTAGGCCATGCAAAATATCTGTCTCGTGCGGGTATCGAACCCGCTCCACACTGGCCTTCTATCGTCCAGCGTCTTCTGTCTTCACCAAATGGTCGGTCCAATCACATTGCTCAATGACTCATGCCATAAACAAAACAGATTTATGGGTCGTTTTCAAATTTGGGGCCAAAAACCTAGCAATTTCATGAATTTTTTTTTCTATTTTCCCTTTTTTGCATTTGGAGTAAGTTCTGAATAATAAATACTTCAAATCAATTAAATCAACTAGTCATTTATTGCAATAAAACATAAAAATATAATAATTACAGTGACACAAATGAGTCAATTAATAAGTCTAATGATATTATGTGAAATACTGTTGAGTTACTTGGTTACACAAATGATAATACTATTTTGTAAAACAATTATGACAGTTATTTGTAATAAATATGAATAAAATATTAAAGATTTAACATAATCATCGATCAACAATATTTTACCAAAGTAGCTGTATTTAACCTAAAATAGCCTAGGAACTAGTAATTGCAACAAAACTGGGCCGAGTTTGGTTGCAATTACTATGTACTAGAATTACTAAACTATCAGAAGATCTAAGAGGTGGCTATTTTAGGTAGATGCAGCTACTAACTAGGGTTTTTAACATAAAAAATATGTTATGCCTACTCATCTTAACATAATTAACTAGATACATTAGCAAGATTGTTTTATACTGCTAAGGTGACAAGCAAGCATAGGGCTCATATTGTTAATGTTATTTTAATTTCAGTCTTCTTGATTTAATTATCAGTCACTAGATACTTAGGAACTTTGAATATTAAAATGATTTAACAATAGGGTATTACAGTCTAATTCAAAAAGTGTTTTAATTTAATCTGTTATTGATAAAATACCACAAAAAAATATAAATACATTTTTTTATTCCAATTATTTCATAAAAACGTGTTTTAATTTTACAATTCAAATTTGGGCGCGAAAACGCCAATTCTCAGGCCGCCATGTCTGTGACGTCACGGGCATTGTAAACATTACGCTTCGCTGAAAGAAATAAACATATTTTCGAAATAAATAATGAGTTCTAGTGGCTATAGTCCTTATCATTGGTGTCTTGTGTCTGAATGTAAGAATACAAGTGTTAAAACACCGGAAAAGTTATGGATACAAGTGCCAACAGATTTAAAAATGAGAAATACGTGGTTGAAATTAGCACGAAGAGATCCAAAGTCATTGTCCACAAAAACGAAATACTATTTTTGTGAGGATCATTTCGATGTAAGTATGCAGTTTAATAGCTCATATAAACATGTGAAAATAAATTCTTGTCATTACAAAACTAATATTTTATAGGTTATATTTTTCTGAAAGGAAATTTTAGGTTATAATACCTATGATCGCAAAATAAAGCATAATCGTAAAGTTTTGTTGTTATTAAAGGAAAGTTTGTAATAGGTATATTAATACTTACATAGATGTTTTGACATTTCTTAATTCCGCAGAACAGAAGTCGGGATTGCAAGCGAAAAATTTCGCCACCATCAATGTATTTATTCGTGGAAGATTAGTACTTTCTGCTTTTACAAAGCCGTCTTCCATGGTCAATATATATAGTATAGGTGCAGAATATCAAGAAACGTGATAGTAATAACTGAGAAACTTCGTTAATCTAATAAATTACACAGTAGACATGTACAACAAAAACCGAGGTTGTTTATTTACAAGTCCAGTGACGTCACAGCGAATGCAAACATGGCGTACAGCGTTTTTGACATTCGAAGCACAGATAAAAAAACTTGTATTTTCAAATTGAAATATTTAATTTATTTTGCAGTTTTATGAATAGAAATTAATATTTTTTGTTTGTTTTTTCATAAATTAACTATAAAAACATAAATTTAGATTTTATTTTTCATAGTGCGTAATACCCTATTACATTAACAAAATTATTAATCAGAAATAGAATCATTCTCATGGCATTTTAATAAATTTAAGAAACTCCTCCTCACGACTTGATGCTTTAGTGTAATCTCCGACGAAGCATTGATTTGCCCAGGAACGTCTAATGCTGCGAAGACTCGTAGTAGTCGTAGTTTGTGAAGTCGAAGCTGTTTCTTGTTGATTAGCATAGCTAATTGTAATATCGCTAAGAATTCTTATTTTTCTATTTTCGAGTACTAGATTAACATTATTTATTGCAGATTCAGTTGGCGTTTTAAACATTTTAAAAAAACTTAAGTGTTTATCATGACCACAAGCAAAGTTCAAGCATTTTTACCGTGGGAGAGCCATGCTTCGGCACGAATTGGGCCGGCTCGACCGGAGTGATACCACGGCCTCACAGAAAACCGGCGTAAAATAGCGCTTGCGCTGTGTTTCGCCGAGTGAGTGAGGGTACCGGAGGCCCAACCCCCCTTATTCCCCTCTATTCCCTTTATTCCCCCTATTCCCTTTTAAAAGGCCGGCAACGCATCTGTGACCCCTCTGGTGTTGCGGGTGTCCATGGGCAACGGTTATCGCTTACCATCAGGTGATCCGTTTGCTCGTTTGCTGCCCTATGCTATAAAAAAAAAAAAAAAAAAAAATTCACAGCAGCTCTGTTTTCTAAATTCTAAATACGTAGAATCAGACGACCACATAACCCAAAAGTTAAATGAATTAAGAGTTAATACGTTTAAAAGTCAAATCAAATAGAATAATGTAAAGAAATTGTTAAAAATTACCTGATGAACTCCTAAAGTGCCTTTGAATGTAGCGATATCTTTGGGCAGCATAAATCTTTCATTTTAATTTCGTGCTCTTATAATTTCAATATTTTTAACGTGTTTTCGGATAATCTCTATAAACGCATCAAAAGTTTCAACATCTTGCTGACATTTAACGCGGTAATTAGCAATTAAGTTACGTGGGTCTGATGTCTTAGGCTACTTCTTTATTATTTTTATTTCTTTGGTATCTACTTTCTTTACATCTCTTTCCCATTCCATGTGTTGTATTAGTTGATCATTTCTGAACTCATTGTAAATTATATTTTTGTCTTTGCAATTGTCACACTTGCGGCTTAGACAATCTATATTATCTATGGCTTTATATCTGTTAAGTATTAATATGAAACTTTGTTTTTCCTTTCGATGTTGTAGTTTTAGTGTTATAATCTTATTCTGTGCTATTTGGATTGAATTTCTTATCTTATTCTGGATTATCTTCTACATTTAACGGATTTATACTAGGGTTTCTTGTACATCTTCACTATCTTCTCTAAGCGTAACGGCTTCTATAATTTTTTGGGTCACTTTCTTTTTATAATACTTTTTAGCGCTCTCTTTCCATTTTCTTCTTTGAATCCGTTGTTCACGAGGACTCATTTCTTTAATGCTTTTAATTGTTTTATTTTCCTTTCTTTTTAAATAGGATAGTCTCTTTTTTTCTTGTTCAGCTGCATACAACTCCGGATTATTTTTGATTTTTTTGTATTTTTCCCTTCTAGCTACTCTTCTTCTTTCTAATTGGTCTTCGCTAGTTTGTTTCTTCGGTTTAGTCATTGTTTGAAATCAATAATCCACCTAAAAAGTTAAAAAAAACATAAGTTCGTAAAATTAATCATTTGCGCGCCGTTTCGTCTCATTCGTGTCCCATGTGTAACGATACGAATGAGAGGGATACAAATGAGAATTTTTGAAGTTTTATTATATATCAGCCCAACAGAGCTTTTTAGAACATAAACTAATACTGAAATCGAGGCATGCACTTGACACTTGTCTAAACAAATAAGATTAAAACAAAACAACGAATAACTGATACCAGCATTTGGCCAAACACTAATGATGTACATTTTGTTAACATTTCAAAATCTTACCTGATAATCGGATATTTTCTTTAAATAATGACGTACACGTCTGTACACTAAGCTCGTTCGAGGTCAACTGAACACCCGAGCGTCCTGCGGGCTGAGGGACGCGGTAAAATGGCGTGTAGCTCGTTAACTAGACGCATAGAATCACGTCGACACAAATGAATTTTTTAAAACGTACATTTTTCAAAGCATGGATATCAGTTTTCTATTGTTTTTTTAAAATATCCTATTGTTTAATTAATGTTCTCTTAGTGTTATATTATACAATAAATAGATAACATTCTAATTTCCATTGCGGATTTAAAAAAGAAAAGAAAATTATATAGTATTTCAATTTGGAGACAGTGATCCGAATGATATTTTAGCTAGTTTTCTAGTCGTAGCTTTTAATTTTGCAGTATTTAGGAAGATGTAACAATAGGACAAATTGCGTGACGTTAATATATCTGATTTACGGTATTACGGTATAGAATTCCACGCTTTTGGCCCCAAATTTGAAAACGACCCTTATCGAATTATCTCATTAAAAATAATTGTCCGCATCGTTTTTCGGATAATGTGTCGAAATCTATCCAGAAACACTTTAGCAAGACATTGCATTTATTCTAAACTAGCAACCCGCCCCGGCTTCGCATGCTGATACTAAATACGCTAGAGAAAAACTGCCATATATTAAATCAACGATGTTCGAGGGCTGCTACTTCTGTATCCGGAATAGAAAAATTAAACAAACGTATATGGCAAAATATGGGTTTATTGTTTTTAAAAGTATTCTCCGCGATGATCGATACACTTTTGCATACGTTGAAACCAATTTTTATAGCATTTTTTCCACTCTGATTGCGGGATCTCTGAAACGTGCTGTTTGAACGCGTCGACGGCATCTTCACGGGTCGAAAATCGTTGACCACGTAATTTATTCTTTACATTTGGAATAAATAGAAATCATTAGGTGCCAAGTCTGGCTATACGGTGGATGACCCATCAATTCAATTTTTTGACCCCCAAAAATGTATTTGTTCCGCGTGATGTGTGACAGCTGGCATTGTCGTGGTGTAGAATAATTCTGCGTCGCTTGTTGTTTTTACGTATTTCTTCAAATACTTCCGGCAAACAAATGGTCGTGTACCACTCCGAATTTACCGTTTTACGATTCTCCAGTGATATTGTAGCTTTTTGCACGAGTCACTTTCGTAGGGTTCGGCTCATTTTGAAACACCCAAACTGTAGATTGTTGCTTAGTTTCGGGATCGTACGCATAGATCCAAGATTCATCGCCTGTGTAGATGTTATAAACAGATTTTGAGTCCCCTCCGTTAATTTTTTTTTAACATATTCTTGCACCATTCGACGCGAATTTCTTTTTGATGCTGAGTTAAGTTGTGCGGTATCCAACGCGAATAATTTTTTTGTTAAAAGGAGGAGGTTTATTATTTTTAACCGCTAAACTGTACGCTAGACCTCTTAGATCTTTTAATGTAAGACCAAATAGTCTACTTTCCATATCTAGAATATAATTACACAACTCTTTTTCTTCTTCCTTAGAAAAAACCGTATCTTTAGGGCCTAAACGAACACTCGGCCCAGCACACGCTGGCGGAGTGCCCCGCGTGGGCCTCCGAGCGCCGAGTCTTGGTCGCAGAGATCGGGCGAGATCTGTCTCCGCCGGCATTGATTGCGGCAATGCTGGCGGACGAGGGAGGCTGGAGGGCTGTGGCCTCCTTCTGTGAAGCAGTGATGCTCCAGAAGGAGGCCGCCGAGCGGGGTCGGGAGATGGCCGATCCCGCTCGAAGAAGGCGGCGCCGGGCTCGGTAGCACAGCTCGCGCGCCGCCGCGAGTCGCCGGCGGGCGTGAGGAAGTCGCGACTGCTACGGCGACCCGGGATGGACCACGCCCCTTCGTGGCCGGGGGGCGTCGTCGGTGGAGGAGACCGGGGGAGGTAGTGTAGCCTCCCTTGAGGAGGGCTCCCCTCTAGGCAGGGGAGCAGAGGCTGGGGGTTCCCGGAGGTGGCTTGGTGTTCCCGGGGGCTCCCTACATGCCTGAGGAAGGCCATCCCTGAGGTTTTTAGCCACAGCCGGGGTATGCAATTTAATGCATTTTCCTCAGGGAAACAAAAAAAAAATAAGCTGTGTGGAGGCACCGTCGGATAACTTATTTCGAACTTCTTTGACTTTTCTTTCCAAAGTCGTCTGAGGGACAGAAAATGTTTTTGCTGCTAACAAATTACCCATTTTTCCTTGCATTACAGCATTCACCGCATCTCTCATAGCCTCTTCTGACCACTCTCCCCTATTCGTCTTTCTCTTATATGTTTTCACCATTCTATAACAAAAGATAAATTGATAATTTAATACAAACTAAATAATTACTTTAAAACTTTGAGAGGGCAAGATGGGGTACCAAGTACCCCATCTTGCCCGTGCGTATCTAAGCGGATTCAACAATTTTAAAATAAATGACACTCGCGCGTTTGAAAATGGCAAATACGTATATATTAGCGTGGTTGTTGCTCCATAGGAATGAATAAACGCAGATTCCGTGATGTTTGTGTGAAGGCAGCAATCACACACGAAATGAAACTTAAAAATGACAAACAAAACAACAAAAAACTTTTTTTGAAATTAAACAACGTGCGTGACCATTAGTCTAGCCGCTCACCACGTGAACTAATTGACATCATGGTGGCGCAGTGTTATACGCTATTGGGCAGGGCTTTGAATACCGTTAAAAAGGAGTATGCCCATTCGTAGTATCACCTTTACTCGTCCTTGTGCCTTAACCAAACTAATACCAAAAAATAAGTATCAATTTTTAACAAAAACTCTGCAATATACCAAGCCGAAACTTCGCCGGAGATAAATCCACATAATAATTAGTAATTATTTCACTTCAATTTCATTCGCCGTGTATTTTATTGATGATATTCTAATTTCATTGATAAATAGTCTCTTCGTATTGCCATATATTAACGATCGGACCGATTGGTCAAAACTATATTCGAGACATTCTACTGTCCTCTCGTGAAAGGGTAAAAGAAATACCAAAACAATTAATTTTCTTTAGTCCTTTTTCTGCTTTCTTTAATATTTTAGTCATTATTCTGCTATTTGTAACGAAGACGAATCCGCCAATTAAATAAATTAATCCAGCCGTTTTTGAATTTTTTTATTGTAAAACAAAGATGTTTTTTTCAGTGTCCGACCGAAACTGGTTTTCCGGCCGAAACCGAAACCGAAACCGAATGTTCGGCCGTGGCTTCAGTTTCGGCCGAAACCGAAACCGAAACCGAAACTCACATGGTCAAGTATAAAATTTCTTAAAATACTGAAATTTGGTGTTTTTTACCATTATTTTGCATTAATTAGGGCATGAAGTGGAAACACAGTATATTAATTCAGTTTTTTGTATTGTAATCATTTATTTAATATAATATTAAAAAATCTTAATAACATTTTTAATACTTTTTCAAAGTAAGTTCTCATAGCAAAATTGTATGTCAGTTGACAATATAATCAAATAAGTAATTGTTACTGTTTCACTAAATACTAAGTTTTGAGATCTTTCTATTTAATACTTTGGATTGTACTTAGAATAATCATCAGTCTTTTTAGGTACCTCTTATAGCCTAAAAATAATAATAACTAAAATTAGTTTTACACTCAGTTTCAGTCTCAACAAAAAAATAATCAAAAATCACATATTTTAAGATAAGATAACAAAGATACTTAACTAGATCACAATTAACAGGACAGTTATACTTAGGTATATTTAAAATTAAGTAACTCACTATTAAACTATAGTAAACAGTTAAATTGAAAACAATTAAAAAATCAAATATAAAAACTTCTTAATATAGGGTTGTTTTTTGGATTTTCGTATTATTAATACTCATAATTGAAAAGTCTTATATTGTACGCCATGAAAAGCAGTTTTTCTACATTTTCGCCATGTAAATTATTGCGACGATCCGAGTATATTTGGCCAGCTGCACTGAATAACTGCTCGCTCGGGACGCTGGTAGGTGGAGCTGAAAGATATTTTAAAACAGCACTTCTCAATATAGGATATGGACTGCAGTTCCAATAACTATATATGTCAGCATTACGTTGTAATAATGGCTCCGATAGGTAAGACTGAATCTTTTCTTTTAGAAAGTGTTTTGTGCCTTCTTCAGATTCTGTGGTCTCTGTTTGACTAGACGTATTATCGTGCACATCCCAAAGACTTTCTTTTTCTTGCTGTATGCTGTGAGCTTGCGGGACGCATGTTGAAGTTGAAGCCACAGAATCATTGGCGTTATCATTATCAGTGGTGCGGGATGATTTTTTGTTGCCTTCAGACTCGGTCAAGAAAGATATTAGCTCTGTAACAGCAATGTCTACTTCATTGGAATTGAGGTACTTAGACTTAAACCTTGGATCCAATAGTGTAGCTACCATCAACGAAGGGAGTTTTTTCACTGATGAAAATCTATTGTTCATGGACTCGTATAGTGAATTTTTCATCTTGGTCATCATTTCGTTGTCACTTTCATAGCGAACTTGCAATTTCCGGTTTAATAACGATATCAAAGGTATGACAATCGAAATGCATGCATTATCAAATGATAACTCAAGGGTGGCTTCATAAAAAAATGACAATACGGATGTGAGGTTCTTTGCAATGACCCATTCATTTGATTGAAGAGAATCAATCTTACCATGTTCAACAGAGTATAAGTTTACCGCATTTTTTTGTTCCAAAAGTCGTTGCAGCATCAAATAGGTGCTGTTCCACCTCACATCAATGTCTTGCACCAAAGCATGCTCTGGCAATCCACATTGCTTTTGACAGTCTTTCAATTTCCTGGTTGCTGGCTCACTGTGATGGAAATGGCCGACGATTTTCCTACATTTCTTTAGGAGGTCTTTTATTTCGTTTTCTGAAAATAGCGCTTGTTTTATTACGAGCTGTAGAGTATGTGCGACACATCCTACAGATTCATATTGATCACGCATCGCGCGAACCATATTAGCGGCATTATCACGTAGGACTAGAAAAATCTTGCCTTGCAAACCCCATTCGTTTACCATACTTGTAAATTTTTCTTCGATATATTGACTGGTGTGGTCTTGTTCTAGAACACATGCACCTAAAATCACTTTAAGACGTTTATCATTAACGATGAAATGAGCTGTGAAGCTAAGAAGTGAACATGTTTTACTCGCGTTGGTCCAAATGTCTGTAGTAGCACTTGCCCACTTACTCTGTGCCATTAACTCCTGTACTTTTGATTTGATTCTGTCATATGTTTGGGGCATTAGAGAAGTCCTAAAATATTTTTCAGATTTTAAGCGATATTTGCGAGTTCCTTGAGGGTCCCATAAATTAAGACGGCGGAATGCTTCACCTCCCACCAAACTATAAGGCAACATGTCCACGATAATCAGATCCATTATAGTTTTGTCAATCCTTTTTGTAATTTCATGATCATCAGGCCATAGTGCAACTTTAGGTTTAGAAGTCAAACTTAAGATAGTTGACTGTACAAGAGTTGACTGATCTGCGCTCGATTTTTTCAACGATGCACTCGAGTCTGTTCGTTTCAATTTTGCTTCACTTTTGTAATCATTCAATTCTGAGACACGTTTTTGTACTTGCCTGTATTCATGGTCATGAAATTTTGATAAATGCAACTTCAGTCCATGTGATGTTTGTTTTTTTGCTTCGTGGCTTCCTAATGAATAGCACTTGTTACATATCTTGCAAACAGCTTTTGATGTATCACTGATACTTTTATCAAAGTACTGCCAAATCGGATTTTTTTCTCGTTGTGACATTTTACTCTGAAACAATTAAAAATAAAACCGTAACAATAACAATCGGACAATAGGTCATCGGAATGAAAAACAAATCTCGAATAAGATTACCTATAAAACGTAATTTATGAAATTAAACACTTCACATTTTTTATTTACTTACTTACAATTTCTTTTTTACATGTGGCTTCATTTGTTAATAACAACAAAACAGTTATTGACTCAATATTTATTCAATATTTAATTAAATATTATTTAATTAACTATATAAATCATTCAAGTACAGAAACAAAACAAAAACTTACATGTTATCAGTTCCATCAAAACATAACCTCCATACTTACAATTTCTTTTTTACATGTGGCTTCATTTGTTAATAACAACAAAACAGTTATTGACTCAATATTTATTCAATATTTAATTAAATATTATTTAATTAACTATATAAATCATTCAAGTACAGAAACAAAACAAAAAACTTACATGTTATCAGTTCCATCAAAACATAACCTCCAAATAATGTTTCCGTCGGACGCACACGCACTGACTAAGTTTTATTGCATTACTACGGAGCTATCCGAACGGCACACGACGATTCCCGAACAGAGCCGACGGCTTACGACACAGCTTTGCCGCGAAAAACGAAGTTATGCGAACGTGCGTGACCTTGCGAGATAAGTTTCGGTTTCGGCAAAAGTTTCGGCCGATTTTGGCCGAAACCGAAACTGCAGCCGAAACTTGATTTTTGGCCGAAACTCGGCCGAAACCGAAACCGAAACCGAAAGTTCGGTCGGACATTAGTTTTTTTTATGTAACTATATAGAATATGCATTACTATTACAAAAGTAAGATTCCCAATCTGTGGTCTGTATATACATAAATATAAATGGTTTTACATACTTATCAAGCTGATCTCAGAAATATTAGCTTGTATGTACTTACATCATGTTGCATAGAGGTAGCGTAATGAAAAACTGATAATGCGCAATTGTTTAGGAATCACAATAGATAGGTCGAGAGATCAATATCTGCTACTTTATAATTCATAACCAATTTAATTTAGTAATATTAACATTAAGTCATTTAATCAATTTAAGTTAAAACGTGCGATTTATTATAATCGAGTAATAATTTTCACAGTGGTGAAAATTATTATTTTCACCACTGTCTACTATACTAAATACCTAACATTTGTAGATTTCACAAAGCAAAGGATTTAAGCAAAAGCATAACACAATATTCTGCTTGAGTTGCTATTGAGTTTCTTTATACAGATAGCTAATATCAATGTTGCTAAAACAATTATTTTTAAATTAATTAATTATTTTATATGAATTATTGGATAGTTGTAATATTTATTGGATAAGATAGACTTAATGATTTTATAGTTTTAATCTTCTACAATTAAATAGGCATTATCAAAAATGATGATAGGAGAAATTCGTAATTTGAAAGTCTTTGGTGTTTTAATTTCTATTTTACCATCGAAATAGAGTCAAATAGTTTTTAATAATTGAATATATAGTTAAAAATCTACAATATATCATAAAAATCATTATGGTACAAAATCATTTTTGGCGATACTAAAGTCCATACTACAATGGGCATTCTCCTTTGGTATCGTTACTTTCATGATCTATGGATAACGTTAAAAGCGGAGGTAACGTAACGTTCCATATAACGATACTTTTACCGGTAAATGGACTTGTTGTTATTGATTTTTTTTTCGGTAATTAATAACGTTACCTTGAAGTATCGTTTTAACGTTATCAAAGCGTTACCGTTACTTTAATGAAGGAAAGAGGTAAAAATATTGTTCGTCTATTTAAGTCTTTTTCCTTTCTAAGCAGTGAAGCATCCTCGCGTCTGTATTTTGTGATTTTTTACATTTTTTACATGCCGGGCTGGCAACAGCGCGTCAAGTAACGAAAAAAGTATCGATACTTTTTAACGTTATTTGTTAACATTTTAATATTGGTAACGATACCAAAATATCGTTACCACACCCAATTACGTTATTTTTCTTACAGTTAAAATTTTACCGGTATCTCCAGATATCGTTAAAGTATTATCGTTATGAAAATACCGTTACTGTAGCGTTGTACTTAAACTATATTGAAATAATAGATTCTTGCTTATTGATAAATACATTTAAATAAAAGTAATACTTATCTAAACTTATAATAAAAAAAATAAATATTAAAATTTAATTAAACTAAACTACACAACTAATTAAAAATCTATTAAATATTAAAACTACTTACATTCCAATTACATACATTATAATACTAAAATATAAAATTATAATATTATTCTACGGAACATCAAGTACGCGTGGCCGCAAGGATACGCGGTGTTTTGCGCTCACGCATTCCTAAAAATCTATCGGAGTATTAGGCGAACGGACAAACTGGTTCTCGTGTTACCGACGCTCAGCGCGCAGTCGCGTACTTAACTAGCACCTGACGACGGTGGCATATTAATTTAAAACCTATAATTATATTAAATTCAATAGTCACAACTTCTTTTCAATCACAGTTATAAATTCCCGCTGGGGTAAGTTTTACGTGTTTATTGGAAGTGTTTATTGTAAGGTGTTTTCTGTGCTACGTATTAGCTTCATTTAACGCTTGCCTTTTCGTTCCTTTACTGTGACACTGTGACCTTTGAGCTATGCGTGGTGACCGGCCGCGAATAATCTGCTAACACCGTGCTATCTGTATTCCAGGAATTTAATTACTACAAGGTTAATTCTACAATTTAATAATAATACAATCCGAAGTGGTTTGATAAGAGGATTAAACAAAAGTTCACCAGCGCTGGTTGGAGTGAACCTGGACTACAGCGGCCATCATCTATCACCGCGACATCAGGCCAGTGTCACTTTTCAAAATTCCGGACTTACAGTCGGGACGTGAGGCGGCCACTTCAAATTTTGGCTCAATAAATTTAGTACCTCCTACTCGTGGTCTGATTCGAACCCTACCTACCTGCGGAGGGCTGGTTACTACAACCAAGTGCCGCATTACATAACGATACTTTTAATGTGAATTTGGTAACGTTACCAAGCCCTGCTATTGGGCTTCTGATTGGTCGATTCTAGCGCAGTGTACAGCCATAACCCCGTCTTGCCCGCCACCCCGTCTTGCCCCCCCTCTCCCCTACAGCTTCAATGTTTTGTGCACAACTACTGATTTCGGGCGACCTTCCTTAACTTCGTCCGTGAGCTCACTCCGTCCACGATTTAACTCACTAAACCAGTGATACCCAGTGGTTTTTGATGGAGCTTCAATACCAAAAGTTGAAGTTAATTGAGCTACGCACTGTTATTGCGTTAAACCACGAATATTTTCACGTGGAGTTCCATCATTTCAGCGATATGACATTTTAAACCCATCAGAAACAAAACACTAGCGTTCATATGGAAAAAAAAAATTCCGGCCAGTATTTCAAAAAAAGAACGAATTTTACTATGGAGGTCATATATTGCGTTTAAAAATGTTGAAATCCCAGATTCCGGATACTTAAGTAGCAGCGTATTTAACGTATTTGATTGGATAAGGATTAATGCCGCTTCGAAAGTTAGCCATTATTGTTGTAAAAAGTAAATGACTAAAAATGTTACTGTGGGATAATCATAAGAGATAGATATATACCAACGCGGAATTTTCTGTAGACCTTTTCAATGTGTACAATACTGAGTAGGGTAGGGGTCCCCAAGATTGCGCGCTTAAGATTAGATTGGCTACAAATCAACAAAACACAAATTTTCATAATCAACTTTATTAATATTAGGGTTACTTAATTTATGCTTAATCAAAACTTTGGCAACATGTTTTTGGTTTATGAAAGAAAAAAGAAAAAATGGGAAATGCGCAATCTTACAGGCACAAGGGGGTAAAATTGCGCACGAAGGTTCCTAAGATTACGCATTTACATTAAAGGCTCTTTAAGCCGCAATATTTAATTTAAAAATTATTTTGACAAACAAATATCACATTTGAAAGTGCCAATACCAATATACGCTGTACAATCTTCATGCCACCATTCACCACAATCAAAACAACCGATCCAGTCCTCAGTGATTGGTTCCTTGTATATTTCATTGCAGCCGACACATGACCAATTTTTTTTATTTTTAGGATGTTTTGCTGGTTTCTTTGCAGTTTTTTTTGTATTCTTGTTATATTCCTTTTTAATCCTCTTTTTGTACATTTTTATCTTTATTCTCCTTTTCAAGTTGCAGTAGTTTATATGGTGAACTGCTTAGTATCTCCGACTTTTTGTGCTTCCTCTTATTATTTCCAACATGTCTTATGTCCGATTTAGGAAATGGAGCTATATCTGCTATTTTAATGGTATTTGGATCATTTTGTAACGTATAGCTACAGGAAGGAACTGGTGAAGAAGTTTGATAAGTTTCACCATGAATCACTTCTGGAGGTGGCACGGGATGTATTTCTTGAAGAGCGTGATTTCCAGATTCACTTTCATTGAGCATTGAAGAATCTTCAAGAAGATGCCCGGCTTCCGTTTCATTAGTTTGATCAGGAGACACCTGTTGAATACTTTGCACAATGGATATTTCCTCTTGAACTTCCGTTGCATTAGACGAGGAAGGGTTACCATCCAATTTTCTTTCAGTGACAGAGCAAGGCAAAAAATCCGCTTCAGTGAAGATATCTGGATTGTATGGGTATATCCCAGAGACTTTAAAACATTCAGTAGCGCAGGCAACTGTCGCCGATTTGTTAAATGCTGGAGTAAATAAAGAAGTTATTTGAAATGTGGTAATGGCCCTGCCAGGATGGTTTCTCATCCATTTCTCACATTCGCTCGAAAAGTATATTTTTAATGCACTATGAAAACCTTTGTCTAAGGGTTGCATTTTATGGCTGCTATGAGGTGGTAAGGTCAGCGCTATTATATTTTCTGCCGATAAAAATCTACAGCTTTAACTGTACAATGTGAGACATGATTATCAAGCACCAATAAAATTGGGTTTTCTTTCGTTGGCCTGGTATGGTCTCTAAAATGAACTAACCACTCCAAAAATAGGTCACCGTTAATAAAACTGGAGTCGGATACCATCCCAATAGATGCTGGTGGAGCACCATCAAGCAATTCTGCTTTCATCCTTTTTCTACTGAATATGAATGCAGGTGGAATGAAATGGCCAGTTGCGCTCATTGCAGTAACGACTGTAACATTAGTGCCACGTTCAGCAGATATTTTATTAACAGCGCGCTTACCTTTCATGGAAACGACTCTGGCGGATTGTTGGGCACAGTAGATATACCTGTTTCGTCCATGTTGTAAATGGAAGTAGGAGGAAAGTTATATTTGTCCATTAATTCTGCAAGGTTTTTGTAGAATCTGTCGCACTGGGGCTTGTTGAAGCCCATTGCTCTAGCAATGCTTGTAGAGGTAGGACGTCTCAATGAAAGATCTGGATGTCTATGGAGGAAACCACGGAGCCAATGTTTACCTGCCATTTTCTTTTCATTGTTGAAACGATGTGGAATTTTGTTTTTATCTGCAAATTCGTAAGCTACAGTTCTTAAATCTTTTGCAGTCATTCCTTGAAACATATTATCCAGTTTAAGCAAGTACTCACAAAATTCTTCCTCTATAACTTGACGAAAAAGTGGTATCAAATCTTCCCAGTTTTGTTGCAGCTTCTGTTCTTTTTAAACGATATCTTAATGTACTTTCTTTCATACCGTATGATGACGCTACTTTCCTCTTACTTTCGCCGCTTTCTATTCGTCTTCTTGCTTCGTCTAAAATATTTTGAGGACACAGAGAACGCTCCGTGGTCCTTGTTCTTTGTTTCGGCATCCTATAATAAAAATAAAAATATAATTTTAATGTAACTATTGTAAAAAATCCAGAAAGAATACTTTTTACAAATACATAGAAGGTAAGACTGCGCGCGCAATGTTACCCGCCCTACATCCGCGCAGTCTTACCACTTCGCTCTTAGTTAACCGACATGGCACCTAACGCCATCTATTGACAACCAGCGCAAAAAAAGGCCAGTCCAGTGATATTGAAGTTAGCAAAGCCGGCACAAACCGTGGTTAGATTATAAAATATACACCATTATTTCGAATAAACATAGTCTCAAAATGTCAAAAAATTACATCAAAAGTGATAATAATGAACAAACTTACCTGGCACTTTCGTTTATAACGTGTTTTTAATTTTTTTCTTGCAGTATACTGTCACTCACCAGCGCAACAAAATACGACTGAAGTTAGTCGCAAATGTCATTATTGTTCCTAGTTACGAAAGTTGCGCAGTTTTACCGCCCGCGCAATCTTGGGGAACCCTACCCTACATTATTTTGATAAATCTCGTAGGGTTCGGCCTGCGTTTGCGATGTAAGCGGAAAAAATGTAATTATTTACGACACACAGTATTCGAAATGACCAACCTAGAGGGACAAAATTAAATACTGCGTTTTCATGGATAAATCGTAGACAAAATGTAAAAAATCAATCGGTAAAGTGCTAATCGGAACGCACGCGATTGGTTCCGTAACAGCGTACAACAAAAAGATAAAAAAAACTCATTTTTTGTATGGGGACCCCCTTTAATTTCTTACTTTATTTTATTATTATAATTTATTATTATTGCGGCTGTAGTAAAACAAACTCTGTGAAAATTTGAAGTGTCTATCGTTTACAATTCAAACATTGGAACAGAAAATATCGATAAAAATTATATTTTTGTATGGGGGCCCCCTTTAATTTCTTACTTTATTTTATTTTTATAATTTAGTATTATAGCGGCTGTAATAGACAAACTCTGTGAAAATTTGAAGTGTCTATCATTTACCTTTTTTTTTTTTTTTTTTTTTTTTTTCCCTGAGGAAAATGCATTAAATTGCATACCCCGGCTGTGGCGAGCCGGCGGTTATGTGGGGCTCTCCTCCCCAGAAGGGGGAGGCCTACCCACTAAAAACCTCAGGGATGGCCTTCCTCAGGCATGTAGGGAGCCCCCGGAACATCAAGCAACTTCCAGGAACCCCCAGCCTCCGCTCCCCTGCCTAGAGGGGAGCCCTTCTCGGGGGAGGCTACACTACCTCCCCCGGTCTCCTCCACCGACGACGCCCCCCGGCCACGGAAGGGGCGTGGTCCATCCCGGGTCGCCGAAGCAGTCGCGATATCCTCGCGTCCGCCGGCGACCCGCGGGGTGTCTATCATTTACCTAATCGGGATTATGCAATTTTATTATTTCCGCCCCATGAATTAAAATCTTGTGTAGGTTGACGGGCATAATGTACCAACTATATAGATTCAGGTACAAAATTCTAGTATCATCGCAGTACTCCTGAAATTTTTGTGGGTCGATTTCATATTCAGATGACAGCAGTCTTAATATAATACTGAGACGGTAAATCAGCGTTTTGTCAACTCCAGTAATGTTTTGCACAATCGACTTGCAGTATGATCTAATAATGGTTGAAGTTTTACTTGCAGAGATATCCGTCACAGTAATGTGTTCCACTGATGGATGACAGTTCTGCTTAGCCTTTAAGATACTATCATATGATGGATATAGGTTAAATCCTCTTTCTTTGGCTTCCTGTTGCATGTTTTTATATTGTTGAACAGTGAATTTGTTTGATATGAATAATGCCAAAGCCTCATCATTTGTGTAAAGTCGAAGCTTTGGATCCGCTTCAATAATTTGCAGCCGGGACTTATAGGTCTTTGCCCGCTTAGGCGAAGCTTCAGCAACTTTAACAACTGTACCGCTAATGTTAATTCCTCGTGGTCGTACGTTTCTATCAAGCGTTTCGCTTTTCTTCTTTTTGATTTTATGGAACTGTTATCAAAAGTTTTTTTCGGTCGTCCAACGTTAGGTGTGGGAGATCTTCTAGATATTGGGCACTTCTTTTCATAAATAATCTCCTCTTCTAGCCAATGTCCATAAAGCATGCGAAATAAGTGAAGCCGTCTTCGTTTCTCTACCCATTTTTGTCGAATTTTTTAATAAACGCAATAAATTACTTTTCATCTTCATCATTTAATAGTTCGTTGGTGTAGAATGGCTTTAAGAAATCAATCGCACTTTTTAGTCTTTTCTTTTGAGTGGATGTCGAAAAGTTCTTTTCGCCTAGGTTTCACTCCTGCCGACAAAAATTAAATTTATGAACAATCGCAAAAAATCGCAACTTGAATTGGTTTACATTTTAAAATAGATAAGTAAAACTACAATTTAAAATTAATTTGAAGTACTGACTTAGCCTGACAAGTACGTATTTAAACTTTCTAAAGTAAAAATTAGTCAAATATTCATTATAAATAAGGTACCTACTTCGAAGCTAGACTAAATAACTATAATACACAACATCAAAGAAAATATACTGTAATATAATAGTTACATACCTGCAGAAGACAAATCCATTATTCAAATCAACTTATTATCACTTTAACACAAATCACATGCAAACACACTGACGAACGTCGCCGCACAGAACAATACGTTATTTACCTGGGTGGGCCAGTTGGAACACCTGACCCTTTTTTGGTAGCGGTAATGAGACATAGACAATGCAGTTACTAAGAACAGAGTATGGGCAATATTTTGGATGAATAAAATCACCTTTTTTTGTATATAAAAAAATAGTTATTTCCTATCTTTTGTCCCTCTAGATTGGTAATTTCGAACACTGTGCGACATCACATTAGAAGCCTCAGAAATAACATTATTTATCCACTATTTAATGGATGTTATTATACATATAATCCTATCAATTAAAAAAAACGCATCAAAATCCGTTGCCGTAGGTATTTCTAAATATTGAAGCATAGACAGGGATATAGGGACAGAGAAATCGATTTTGTTTTTGTGTTATTTGTTTACTTCAATTAAACTACAAGTTAATACCATAACAAGAATGGTTTATTATTTTAAATAGCATGTTGAACAGTTACCTAACTCACATAACATGACTTCACCATGATAAGCGGGAATCCTGACATTGACATCTTCTATAGACTACTAATATTGTAGATAATAAATAATCATATGTCACAGTTTTATACTGTGTAGTGATAAATATGAAATTATAATAATAATAATTTATTCGTTATTAACATTGGTCATGTACATATACAAAGATCTTTGATAGAAATAAAATTACAATAAATATTAAAATACCTGAACCTGTGTTTCAGGCGAATAAATGCTTACATGCTAAATTGCATAGGTGTAAACTACAAAGTTTAATCATAATGAATCTTAATAAGTTTCATAATAATCAAAGTGATAAACTAACTAATTAACCTAATCTTGCACGAATTGCTGCGAATAGGGACACCATTATACAGGTTGGCCCCTAACTGTATGAGCGATTTCAAAATGCTATAGAAAAATAACTACAAACTTTATTGGTTTTATACATATATATTTAAAAAAGTAGAGGAAATGGAAATTTAAGTGCCATCTAATTTTTAAAAATAATGTTATTTAAGTGACCGCCTCCACATTCTTGACATTCTAGTAATCTCAGTCGTAGATTTTCAAAAACGCGTTGACATGTTGCTCGTGGTATAGCGTTGATTTCTTGCTCTATGTTTTGCTTCAACTGTTGAACTGTTGTTGGATTATTGTGTATATGTGATTGATTGATTATCCTTTTTTATTTCTGTATTTGTGATTCCTACAACAATTTTGTCCCGTAATAATTCATTGACTACTTCAGACTTATAAGCACAAGATTTTATTAGTTTTTGCAGTTCTAGTATGTACATATCTATATTTTCATTGGGCTTCTGTATTCTCTTATTGAATAAGTATCTATTATAAATTATGTTGGTTCTACTGTTTAGTTTATCTTCTAATTTTTTAAATATTTTTGCCTCGCACTTTTTGTCATTTTCTTCAAGGCCAAAATACATATACTTTTTCATAGCCGCATGCCCAATAGCATTTAAAAGTAGAGTGGCCCTTTGTTCTTCATTGAGGCCCGTAGCTGTGGCGTAATTAATCCAGCTTGTTTTGAAGAATTCTAGGGCTTCTGTGGTGTTTGCACATTCAACGTCAAGAGGCGCAGGCCACGGAACGTGTACCCGACTTTTTTCTGATGCCCCTTGCATTTGCATTTGCATTAATTTTAATATTTCACATTGCTTTTCTATTATTTGTGAAAAATCTTCTTTAGAAGCCATCTTGGTCCAATTAAATTTATTTATAAAACTTTAATTCCTTTTTTTTTTAATCCCACTTCTGACACCATGTTAATATGGGAATCGTGTCTTAATAATGGACATTATATAATCAAACATTATATTTATTATAGTATTTCCAAAATAGCTTAATTGATAGTCACAACAAGACGCGCCATAATCCCACAGCACAGATTAACTAAAAACAATGTCATACAGCCAATTATGATGTTAACAAAAGGATAATCAATCAATCACATATACACAACAGATTATTTTCATAGAATCTTGACGACCATTGCGAAGGCCTTTGTTCAACAGTAAGCATCATGGGCTGACTCGAAAGTCAAATAAAGAAGTATTCATGATTTGAAAAAGTTTTATTGGTTAACGAATTACATTAAAAGCTGTGTATATAAATCTAATTTGACGAGGAAGAATGTCAGGGTTCATCGTCACTTTCTCCGAACTCTTCTGCTTCAGATTCCGAATCGGAATCGTCTTCAGATTCTGGTGAAGGTGGCAAAAACATTGCTATTGCTTCTTTCGAAAAGGTATGGCTCCTGCTTTTTGGCTTTGGCCTCAGACTTGTGAGCAGTGGATCAGACGATAGTAGAAGGCGATTTATAACGTCTGCATTGCAATCTACTCTCGAAAACTTCCTCGCAAAATTGTATTTTTATTTTTATTTTTATTTTCTTTTCTTAGGAACACAAACAGTTATACTTAAATCTATAAATATTACAAAAAAAAAAATATTACAGAAACCAGTGAAGTGTTCACAGATAGTTTATAAAAAAAAACGGTCTGAGAGGTAAAAAATGAAAAGTTAAACACACAAATTATATCCAATTAAATACAAAAAAATAACTAAATACAAATTAAATACTATTAAACTGGAAATTGGGGTAAAAGCAAATGAAATATTTAAAATAAACCTACGGCTAGTATTTCAGACTTCAGTTGTAACTTAAATTGACATATACTCAAATTGAAGTCTAAAATATCTACATTTGTAAAAAATTATTAAATGCATTACACACACGGTATATGAATATGCTTCTTGCATAAATGGTTTTGGTGGTTGGGACAATAAATGCGTCTCGACAACGAGCACTAACACGGGGACATCTTAAAGTAATCATCCCTAAAAGGTTACGTGAGTCAATAATGTTGTGGATTACTTTATATAAGAAAACCTGATCTCGCAGTAATCGACGTGTTTCTAAAGAAGAAATCTGTGGTAAAGGTTGTTTTGTTTTTATACATTTATATGTTAAGTGCTTTATAAATTTTTTATTAATTGTTTCAATGTTATTTATATATTTGCGATAATGTGGGTTCCATACAACATACGTATCTATACATCCTGAAATGTTTATTCCTGGCTTCAGCAGCCTCTTCCGATAGTAATCCTATAGGCAATAACGCCTTTTCCATAACTGTAGCACCATGCGTCAAAATTTTGTGCATAGTCGGGCTCATCGGATGCCAGTCGTAGTGCGAGACATAGAATTTTGCTGTGTCCCAACAGTAATCAGCAAATTTTCTCAAGTCAACTTTATGACCGCTTGAAATTATCTCGAGAATTATTTTGAGCCTAAATATCAGGTTGTAATCGATACCGGTAATTTCTGCAGCCTTCTGAAGGTCACTTAAAAATCGCCTGCTGGTGTTACCGTCATTGGTATTGCCAAACCCAGCTTTCGGCACATCCACAATTAATCCAGTTTCGATTCTAAATCTTCGTTGGATGTTGGTTTTCCTTTCTGCAACTGTAGCTTTGTCCGAATCTGGTCTCACCTGCCATTTCTTTATCGGAAGCTTGTAAGAAAGGTGCAAAATACTTTCGAACAAGCGGATTCTAGCGTGAAGGATTGATAAGCCAAAGTTTAAGGCTTCTATATCAACAGACAATTTAATTTTTAAATTATTAAATTGCTTAGAAGTAGCGCCGCAAATGTAACATCTCATCGTGGAGCTGGTTTGCGTTGCAGCATTGCACACTTTAGCATCTACCATTGTTAATGCCAAGTAGGGGAAGGGGGGCATAGTGGAACCCTTAC
>JAYEAL010000682.1:0-33178 GCA_036419045.1 Scirpophaga incertulas | reverse complement strand
ATTTATTTCGTACTCTTGATAGTATAATACTTGATACACGCTTGCTATTGACAATGCCTTGTTTGCAATTGTACAGAAATAATGAGTTACATCAAAATGCTGACGCCGTGACCTACTTAATGTGCGGTATAATCCGTACAAACATTTTAAAAAAAGAATTTGCCGCATTGGACCAGGCGTTATTGAGCTATGCACTTACCTCTCTTATTGGTCTGTGCACTTACCAACGCATTTTGCTTTTTTTTTTTTCCTCAGGAGAGGAGGCTGAGAATCCATCATGGATACCAACGCAACAGGCAAGCAGGGATGCGTTGATTATTTAGGACTCCTGGTGAATCGAGGCGGCTCGACCCAACAGACCTACCGACTAAACTCAGCCTGAGCCTTTGGTCCTAATGACCCTACTGGCTTATATGAAAGGGGGCCGCACCTCAGGAGAGGTACGGTTAGCGCTGCCCCATGGTGAGGGCATAAGCGCTAGAAGAGGCGCGGTTCTCCAAAGTGGGACCGGCCTGTATTGACTGGGAACCTACTCGTGGCGTAGCAGAAGGCTGCCGAATAAGGGGAGACAAGGGAGGCGACGGCTCAGACGCCGCCGCTCGCAGGTCTAGAAGGTCCTGCGTTAATTGATTAGGGGGGTCGCTTAAGACATGTCGCGGTCTGCGTGTCCTCTGCCAATATGGACTGTTGTCGTGGGATGTGTCCGCTGAAGGCGGTGTTGACGGGTAGTTTACTGACTCACGGATTAGCGGGTTGATGTGCTCTTCCGCGGTTCTGAAGAACCGCTTGGAGCACTCCCTAAAATGTTCTTGAATAGTGGGGAGATCGAAGTCCCTGTGGAGATCAGCATTACGGACGAACCAAGGGGCATTGGCCATTCTATGCAAAAGCTTGCTTTGAATGACCTGGATTTGTTGAAGGACTTGCGGCTCGGCATGTGCAAATACCGAGCTCACCCTGTTGACATGAGCTCGGAAATTGAGCTGCTTGTCTATGCATTTTGCTATTCATTTTGTTATTCAGACATGACACACATATATATATATATATGTCATGTCATATAAAGAGTGTAAGGGATTAAAAGTTTTATTAACCGCACTAAGTCAACCTCGCTTGCTTGTTGTACAGCCTGCCATCAAAAGAAGCTTTCGTGCTCCGCACCAAGCTATGCACCGCCCCCGTTCTGGAGGGCGGGAGCGTTAGTTCAAGCCGATAGGGTCCCAGGCCTTCCGCCCGACCAAAGGCTGTAGGTAGTGTTTAGTTGGTAGGCTGGCCTTCTGCTAGAGTCCAACATAATCATCCGCCGTAGACCGGTCCCGGATCGGCGATCCGCGGCGGCGCCGCAGCTGTGCTACCGAGCCCGGCGCCGCCTCCTTCTGGAGCATCACTGCTTCACAGAAGGAGGCCATAGCCCTCCAACCTCTCTCGTCCGCCAGCATTGTCACAATCAATGCTGGCGGAGACAGATCTCGCCCGATCTCTGCGACCAAGACACGGCGCTCGGAGGCCCATGCGGGGCACTCCAAGCACCAGGGGATTGTCATAGCGACCACTGTGGTGGCGCGCCCCCTATGAGGTTTCACTACCATCCCCCGTGGGGAAAAAAAAAATCCGCACCAAGCCGCCTAAACCAGTATGAGAGATCGCCCAAAATGGCCCTATATGATTTCCACACAAAACAGAAAAGAAAGAAAAAATGAAATAGTAAAAAACGTAGTAACAGTTCTACAATGTCATTTAAATTCTTTGTGTTGTAGTAATATTTGTTTAGTTTTAGTAGTAATTTTTTCCCTAAAATTTACAACAGTGTCTACACTTAACATCAATTTATTTATTTATCTAAATCGACTAAATGTAGGTAAATGTCACACGGAGGCTGATAAAATGTTTATACTGATCTCTCAATGTTATATGTGTATGTTTTATACAGTGTCGCCACAACTTTATCTATCAAAGTGATAGTGAGTTACGAATTAAGTTTGGGTTTAAATTTAGAAACGGATTACTTTACCATTCACGGTGAACAAACAACAAACAGTGATCACTGTTCCACTGCTCTAACAACAGAACACAGAATGTTCTGTGGCTCTAACTATCTAGATTGAATGTAGTGGTGATAGAATTTTAGAAAAGAGCTACTTACTGCATAGTCATGGTAGAAATTGGAATTTGTATAATAAAAAACTAGGCAAATTAGTGAAAATTGACAAAACTTCAACCAGCGCCATTTTTGCGATTCAGTTAAGAGTTTAGTTGTCAAACTTTTGTAAATTATTAAGTAAAAAAATATTTATATTATAATTTTATTACACGTCAGTAGTAATCGGAAAATAATTATTTACATGTCCATTTGATGGAGCAAGTGTTACGTCTATTATGAGATAATCAAATAAAACGTGGTTATATTGAACTGAATAGAATTTGAATCGCATATTCAAATATAAGCGGTAATAAAGGCTGACAAGGACATATCTCCATACTACGCGATGTTTAAAAATGTACCCCGCTTTGTATGTATGTACATCTTTCGACGTGTTGCAAGATTACTGAATAAAATAGATCATATAGAAAGTACGGGATTGAAAGAGATAGCGTTACGCTAATGAAACAGTATCGGAGCAGAAACGACGTCTTCACTCCCCCGTTATTGGTATGCGACTAAATGAAATTACAGTAAATGGTTTTACTTTCTCAGGGGGTGCCCAACCCCAACTGACATGACCTACCAACTAAACTCAGCCTTAAGTCTGGGTCCTATTGACCTTATGGCTGAGTTTCTGGTATACCTATACGTAGATAATTTACGACTTGATTCAGTTACTTTCGATTCAAAATAGCATTTTGACAGCTTAAATACGAGTATATTTGGATTGTATATATTTATAATTTTTAGATGAACTAAACTGATAGTTTTTGTAAGGACAAAACTGACAATTTTTAGATGGAATAAACTGTCAATTTTTAGATGGAACAAATTGATAGTTTTTTGTTTAGACCAAACTAAAAGCTCTCTTTAAATATTTATTCTAGGTGTCAGTTGAACCATCAATATAAAAACCGCACTAATGACTGCACATTGTAAAGTATTGATATGGAATCAAAATAAAATATAGATAACCTATATTTATAGAGATTTGTCCAATTCTATGTCACGGTGAGAACGGAACATATCTTATATCTACGGACCCTTATATTCTCGTAAGCATCGCAAAGTGTTTCTTCGTCAGTAAAAAGTAATTCCCTTTTAAAGGCTACTTAAAGCCACTTCAACTTTGAGGTCTTATCTCACGACTTTACTCTTGTGTCGGCGCGAGTTCGTCGTTATCAATATTAACTGAAAACTTAAAAGCCTGCTGAAATATTCAGGTGGTCCGCGTCTACTGCTTATGGCGGGATGTGAATGCATTTGGTAAATGTATTAGAAATAGAGGAAGCCGGCAGTTAGTGAAAGCTTTGATTCGAATTAATAATCTTATTGCATGAAATGTAGAGTTCCGCAGTGAAAAACTGAGACACAACCGATTTAATAATACTTCATGTAGACACGGTAACTGACGAAGCTATAGGAAGACATATTATGTGAGTCTCGCCTTTAATACGAAAACTACAGCATTAACATTCTTAAATTTGACCTTTTTTTGACAAGTTAATATAAACAGTAGTCGTTATTCAAAATAAGTACAAGTAAAGAAAAGATGGCGAGAATAACAATTATCTAGATGGTATTTTAATTACATTTTGAGTCGTTATTTAAAGATATGGTATTTCGAAATTAATAATGACCTAGTCTTAACCTACAAAAACAAGTTGTATAATTACTACTCAAATTAATTATACAAACGTTTTAGTCGAAATGCCTGAAGTATTGACGTATATGAAGTTGACACGAGTTACGTTGTTATTATTTAAAAAAAACTACTCAAAGGAATTCACGGGTCTTGGTCTGCCAGTAGGTAATTCATATCAAATAACATTTAGTTCCGTTTTGCTAGTTGCCCTCCGATATCAAATATTACGTCAAACTTACCGCTTGAGAGCCGAAATATAATAAAATTTAATTTCGCAAATGGAACCATGTTCTGTGTGCCAAATGCATTCAGTTTCCATTTTTAAGGCGATGTTTCAACTCGGGGAAACTTGGGTAGTACTTTAGAGAGTAACTTTATAATTTTGTAGTCAGTTTTCCATACTATTTGTTATTTGTCACAATATTATTAATATTTATTTTTGCGTATTATTACTAATGGCACAGAGTTATTGGGCAACGCACATTTTTTATATAGGTACTTTTGTTAATTTTTGTTAGGTTCTAGATCATAATCTAGAAACTAACAAAAATTATTAATTTAAACTCATAAGTATGCTTATTTATTTGGATATTTTATTTATTTAACTAACAATAAGCATTTCTTAAGTACTGTCATTTATTGTAATAATTCTTTTTTCGATCAAATCTAGCCTATTTACAAGATTTTCGTCAACGCCATCTGTTGTTAACAATATTAAACTAGCTTTTACCTCTTCTTTACAAGAATCATTAGTTTCATTTTTTTCGCCTTCTTTGACTTTCCCGCCTGTGATTTAGTTCATCCACATAAATTCATATTCTAGCTACTGAACTTTGTACATTGTACTTTGTGCATTTAACACTGGGATTGAAAAAGTGTGTAAAAGTGCTTACTTTTACTGCACTTTTGTAAAGCGAGTTCCCTAGCTGACTTTATTAATCATATATATATTAATAATAATAATAATAGTTTATTGTTTCCACTTTCCACTTTGACATATAAAGATATATACATATTGAACAATTACAGATATTATACCACGAAATTGCAATGTAGGTAGTTTTAAAATTCCTTGCTATTTCGTGTAACAAAGAATTTTTTAATATTACCTACTATCAAAAATGATCACTAAAAATATGAACTAATTTTTGTAACAATATAAGCGATCTGAATAATTTTACATATTCTTCTTAATTAAAATTTTTTGTATATGTTATATTGTTTACATGTATATTTTAAACTATTGGCATCTAAACTAGGCCTAGCCTGTATTATAGATGCCAATCTCTTCCATGATCTAAATTATTAAGCTACACACACACTTATTCCATATGAAAATTCATAAATGAAGTTAAATAGTTAACATAAAAGGAAAGAAAAACGTTACCTACTTTTATCTTTATAACTTTGCTTTTGCTATTTAAGTTTGTATATATTATTCTAAAATATATTTAAAATTAAAGTATCGTACAATTTAAGCATCTTATGATCCAGCCATAACTTTTTTGTAAGCGCAATCCACACGAGAATCAAGATTCACACAATATAAATGTATATAGACGAGTGATACACACATACACGTATATTATACACGCATATTAGCTGACTTTATTATCACTATAGCTATCAGTAAATCCAAATACGTTACAAAAAATCGTACTATAGTAGATTTCAAGATGTGAACTAGAATTATGTACTTACAACTTTTTAAATTGCACCGTGAAAATTGTGTCAAAGCAGCTTTAAAACACACAATTAACTATTATTTAACCTCTTTTATAAGGCGCAGTAAGTTTTATATCTTTATTTGTTTTAATAGTCCAAATCTATATCAATTGAAGGATTAATTAATATAATTAATTATATATTGCAATTAAAGATTATTTTTCCGTTTACCTATAACTAGCTCGAGCCCGCGACTTAGTCTGCACAGGATTACTATTTCGAGTAGGTTATATTAACGTGGCGTGAAAATAACTAGCATTATCATAATTAAAATAACCGCATAAATAATTTTTCTGCCGCATTTGAAATAATAACAGCCTGACAATATTGATATGTTACAGTCATACTATAATAACATAACAATATTGTCAACATAATTTTTACAAATTATGTTGACAATATTGCTATTTTGATGTATAATCTATATTATAGTAGTTTCATTAAAATCAATTTAGTAGTTTTTACGTGAAAGAGTAACAAAGATCTATCCATATTTACAAACTTTCGCGTTTATTTAATAGGGCTTTACAAAGTCATTGAAATATAAGTATGCAACTGTAAAGAGAAATCTATATTCCAGGCAGACAGAAAGCAATTTTACAAGTTATTGCAAAGAAAATATGAAGTGATAAATCTTACAAGCGTTCTACTATCTTCAAAGCTTAAGAAACTTTTCTTTTGAGTTGCCTTAAAATATGTATCCAGATTATGCTTCCGTCGAGAGAGAATTTGAAAAAATGGTAGGTACTTTTGTTAAAAAGCACGAGTTTCGTTCGTTAAGTTACTGTGATTGCTTCTCTGAATACTGTATATGTATTCTTAATATTTGACTGATGCAAATTCCTTAAATCACCTATTGTAGCATGAGCAACGAAATAAGTTATGATAAGAGTTTATCGTTCGATATAACTGTCATCTTCAAATAGAATTCTTAGAATTTTGACAGCTCATATATAATAATTATATATAGTCGCTTATCATTATCAAACAACACAGCGCAAATAAAATGCACAGGAGTGGAAAATTGGTTTTGTAAAACATAATGTGAGTTTAATCATTTATTGTTTTATTTTTTATTCAAAATATTTAAACAAAACAACTGAGAGAACAAAAACCTTACGAACAAGAAAAAGAAATAACTACACCTGTTCGGAAATTGGGAAAACCTTCTTGAGAAGAATAGCTTAAAACTCCTTTGTACAAAGACATACTATATATAAAATAAGTACAAAGTTTATAAGGCCGGACTTATTTCTAAAATGTATTTAATATTTTTATTTAAAACTAGCTGTGCTCGCGACTTCGTTCGCGTGGAATAATTATTTTGAGTATCGTATTTATTTTTGCAAACAACCACCTCAGCTATTACCCACGGCTTTCTTCGCGGCAATTTCTGTTACTATCTTAGACAATTTAGTTTCAAGTTTTTAAAAGAACATAATTAATTTAAAGTATTTCGGCGTAAATTATATTTTTAGTTTTATTTTCTTGTGGCAGAAGAACATATTGGTTTTCTCCGCAACCCGATCTTGACTAGGCGACACATCCAAATTTGATTACCATAAAAACGATTCTAGTGAGTTAACCTTAAAAGATAGACATATATTGTCGCAGAAATTTTATTAGATCATTTCAAGAGGAATAATTCTTTCATACATATTTTTTAGGTATCTAAAAAATATGTATGAAAGAATTAACTTAGAACTGTTTTCGCAGCGCACGCCACGGAAGCCCTCAAAAATGAATAATTTTCCCCGTTTTTACCACATTTTCCATTATTTGACGACCTCCATAGTCGAGTGGATAATACACCGGTTTTCAAGGTGTCGCCATCTCTGAGGTCCCGGGTTCGAATCCCGGTGGGGGCAGATGTTTGTGTGATGAATGCGAGCATTTGTACCTTAGTCATGGTTGTTGATATATATTTCAATAAAAATTATTTATATATGTATAATATATGTATGTCTATCCGTTACCCTAGATCCCATTGCACAAGCCTTATAGAGCTTAGTTTGGGCTAGGCTAATTGGTGTAAGTGTAACAAATATTTATTTATTTATTTTTTATTTATTTATTTCTTCGTTACTATTAGTCACAGCGTGATGTTATGTAGCTGAAAGCCTTCCTCGATAAATGGTCTATTCAGTATGGTTTGGACATGTGATGCGGAGGGATGAAAGTCATGTCACAAAACGAATGTTGAATATGAAAGTGGAGGGATACACGGGCAGAGGAAGGCCGAATAAAAAATGGATCGATTGTGTGAAGAATGATATAAGAATGAAAGGAGTAAACATGGTTTTTTTTTATTAATTTATTAAGGAACAACAAACAGCTACAAAATACAAATAAACACAAAACATTACACAAAAGTTGGCAATATTGTAGCCCACAACGCTATCCACGTGTTAATTAATATTAATGATTACAAAAACTAACAGTAAAAAAAAATAAAAATAAAATAAATTTCAACAGTGTTACAAAGTCGAACAAAAAATTAAAATAAAATAAAAATGGAAATAACGGCTGATAGAGAGGAATGAAAGAAAAAGATCTACTGCGCCGATCCCAGATAATGGGAAATGGGCAAGAGGATGATGATCATAAGAAATAATAGTATTATGTACGTAATTTACAAAAAAAAATACTTTTAGTAGATTTGCTAAGCAACGATATCGTGTTTCGGTGGTTATGTTATGGTGGTGTAGGTGTAACACATAAGTGAAAAAATACATAAAACTAAGACAGTACATATAACTTGAGGCGTCTCAAATGATGGTATTCTGAAACTTGGTAAATCGAATTTGGAACAAACAGCGATCGCACAACGGAAACTTTCCTAAGGTTGACATTCTCCTTGTATTAAAAAAGTCGGCAGAATAAGTCCGCTCACACACTCGCTACTTTGTCTGACGACGTATGAATGAGTGTAAAATAACAGTGTGATATGAGGCTTAAAATTAATGTTGTCGCTTAGCAACTACTTTTTTACTTGTTTTGGCACAATATATAACTTTATATTTGTTAAAGGGAGACGAATTGACAAAGGTACAATATCGACACTTTTCATAAGTGGTATGTATGTGTGTTCAAAGCGCGCTGTGAGACTCGATAACGATACCGTACTCTCAAGCGATATCGAGCCTTACCTAAGTCTCTAGGAGTGACTTTGCCTCCTTATGTGTTCTCTATCGCCTATATAATGGGTTATGTTCCGAGGTTCGATATGATACTTTCTATCATCGTACCGCTCGTAATCGACAGGGAGTTCATGCTCACTGGCACAGAGGAATTTTGGAATGAGCTCACTGCTGAGGTGTTCCCGGAGGGCTTCAGTATGGGGTTCTTCAAAAGGGGAGTAAAAAATTTATTTGCCAACATCATGATGTAAATAACAAAAAAAATATATATAGAAATGCTCTTTAATTTTAAATGTTAAATATTGCAATATGTAAATGTTAACTGTCGAAATCTAATTATCTTTATGTTCGGAGCAGTGATTTACTAACTTAAATTATTACATTGATACATTTAAGCTTTAAATAAGTTTATGGAAATGTAATGAGCAACGGAAATAATTCGTACAACTTTTTTCACTAGCGTAACTATAACTTCCTCTCAGAGTGGGCCTGATACCGTGGTTTGATTGTCCTCTGAATCTACGATCTTGAAGTGAGCACCATATAATTCTGTATTGAGTTGATTGTTGGCTCTTGGTGGAACTTATTATACATGTTGAATAAAACACTTGTACTGTTCCACTAAAATTAGTGGAACAGTACAAGTGTTTTATTCAACACCATATATTTGTTGTAAAGGGTTCCGAACCACATCTCATGGGACCTAAGCTAATCTCACCTACTCTTAGAGTACCATGCCAACCAACAGACGTAACTCAGGACGTAACACTCCCTATCAACCTGCACTAGGTAACCGTGGTAGCAGAGCGTACAGAACATCTTATTATGTCCAGCAATGCGCGTGTTTCGGCTTCGGTCTATAATGAAAGTGTAGCCTTGAATCAAATCAGCTTGATTTTACTATTACTTTTCTTTCTATATTGCTGGGTTCATTCCAGACCTTATCTAGGTGGCGAGTTTCTGGCATGGCATATGGCATGGCATATCAGATCCCTGTCGTTGTCCTAACCCAACTACTCAAATGCAAAAAAGGCGCGAATCGCAAGTGAGCAAACTGCCTTATGAAACAAGTATTAAAGCTTCCTTAACTCGATATTATGAAAAGTTACGACGTGGTCGAGTGGGTAAATAACCATTTATAAACTTTGAGTCGTCGGGAAAATTAGCATTGCTTATACCGTAGTGCGACTCGCCGCCGGCGCCGGCGTTGTTATTAGGGGGATTTCTGATCCATCAATTTCAGGGACAAACATACTAAAAATGGTTTTTAAGATTCAATACGACCTCACCTGATGGTGTGATCCTACTTGAAGTGTTAAGTGGATATTAGGCCTTAGTTAATCACACTGACACCTTCGAGTTTCTTCGCTGGTGTATGTAGGTTGTATCGCGATGGTTTTCTTTCAACACAGGAGCGATAATGTAAATATAGTACGATTTTGTACGATTAAGTTCGATAACTAAGTACGATATGAAAAGACTTATATTTGCCTGTGATTTAAAACGAAAAAGAAACTATAAATGGCAAAAGCGCGCTGTGAGGCTCGTCGACGATCCCGTACTCACAGGCGGTATCGAGCCTCTAAGTCTTAGGAGGGACATTGCCTCCTTATGTGTGTTCTACCGCCTGTATAAATGGGTTGTGTTCTGAAGAATTGTTTGACATGATGCCCACGGCCACTTTCTATCATCGCACTGCTCGCCATCGACAGCGAGTTCATGCCCACACATAAGAGCCTAAATGGTCCCGCACAGTGCGGTTCCAAATGAATTTCCTACCGCGTACACTTCGTTTGTGGAATGAGCTCCCTGCCGAGGTTTTTCCGCAGGGCTACAGTGTGGGTTCTTCAAAAGGGGAGTAAATAGGTTTTTGAAGGGTCGGCAACGCGCGAGTGACACCCCTGGTGTTGCAAGTGACTATAGGCTACGGTAACCGCTCACCATCAGGCGGGCTGTAGGCCTATTTGCCATGTTGGCGTAAAAAAAATATATATATACGCTTTTATTGAAGTTAACGAAAAAAGTTTTAAGGTTTGAGAGCAATATAACTTTGATATACGCCTGTGTATTTTGATGTATAGTTAATACGTAGTTGTATCTAATGGCACCAGTTCATTAAAGGAGTGGGAAAATTGCCGGTCGGTTAATGGGTCTAAAGCAGTGATTCCCAAAGTGGTCTAAATCGACCCCTAGGGGTCTATTTGGGGGTCCATGAAATGAAAATGGGGGTCCACGATAATGGATCTCAACAAACACTGATAGCACCTATTTATTTGAATTCTACTATCTTCTAATATAAAGACATATACAATATTTATAAAACTACCTTTTTTTTTGTTCCCCTGAGGAAAATGCATTAAATTGCATATCCTGGCTATGGCGAGCCGGCGGTTATGTGGGAGCTCTCCTCCCCAGAAGGGGGAGGCCTACCCACTAAAAACCTCAGGGATGGCCTTCCTCAGGCATATAGGGAGCCCCCGGGAACATCAAGCAACTTCCGGGAACCCCCAGCGTCCGCTCCCCTTCCTAGAGGGGAGCCCTCCTCGGGGGAGGCTACACTACCTCCCCCGGTTTCTTCCACCGACGACGCCCCCCGGCCACGGAAGGGGCGTGGTCCATCCCAGGTCACCGTAGCGGTCGCGACTTCCTCGCGTCCGCCGGCGGCGCCGCGGCTGTGCTACCGAGCCCGGCGCCGCTTTCTTCGAGCGGGGTCGGCCATCTCCCGACCCCGCTCGGCGACCTCCTTCTGGAGCATCACTGCTTCACAGTATTAAATTAATTATTGTAATTATTATAAAAATACCTAAGTGAAGTAAAACTAGTATAAGTATTATATATGTTTATAAATTTTTGTAGGATGTAGTAGGATGTAGGCATTCAATATCTGGTAAGTAGGCGGTCTATCCAAAACCGAAAAAAAAGTTTGGGAATCTCTGGTTTAAAGTACCTAATGGAGTTTTATGCTTAATCTATATCGTGTCTTAATGTATTTACAGTTAATGGATCTTGTGGAAAATTTTCGTTTTTCACATTAATTTTTCATGTTAATTTTCATAAATGCGGTTCGTGATGTAGCGCTGTAGTCAGAACATAACTACTGACAAAAATAAAGTCCTTAATTTGAATGAGTTTTATTTTAGCATAGAGGGTTGGTCAAATGTTCCAGTGGGCTATGGATGGAGACTTCACGTGAAATATATATCACACTTTGCCATTTATACGAGTAATATTAGTATAGATTCATATCTCACATGGATTTCATCTTGCGGACTGAACTCCCATATAGCAGCGAAAATAATTCTCCGTGATTGTATTTAATACTCATGCATCACACATATATAATATATACTGTTGGTTCAACAATATTTCTCAGTTAAAGGAGTACTCTTAATAATAATAATAATAATAATAACTTTATTTCATTGCCACAGAACACACACACAAAGCAAACGGGTATAACAAAGACATCACATTAAACAAAAGCAGTAAACGCAATATATACAATAACATGAAAACATAGACACACAAAGTATAAAATACAACATAAAACACAGTATAGTACACA
Organism: Scirpophaga incertulas; assembly: GCA_036419045.1. NCBI lineage: Eukaryota > Metazoa > Arthropoda > Insecta > Lepidoptera > Crambidae > Scirpophaga > Scirpophaga incertulas. Next base: position 20,960 of record JAYEAL010000682.1, on the reverse strand, counting down.
GACAATGACTTAAACTATATGTTATACTTAAAATGATGTAAAGACAAGTGCTGGTGTGTATGTGCGCCGCAGCAGGCGAAATAAGGCGACAGCTCAGCATGGTATTTGCTTGCAGTTACAAGCAAATTGCTGATTTTCAGTTGTAACCTTAGTGTTTGAATATATTTACTCAGAGTGCTCAAATAGTGGACCACCTACATAACAGCAAAAAGAAATAAAAATGAATATTTAAAATATAATCGTTAAAATAATTTTACATATTTGATTAGATAATGTAATTATCATAATAATAAAAGGTAATGTAATATTATATGTTATATATGTATATATTCTAAAATCTGAGACTTAAGATATTGAAATTAATAAATGTATAATAATAATATAAAAATTAATTACATTATAATCATATTATACTCTTATCTATACTAATATTATAAAGAGGAAAGATTTGTTTGTTTGTTTGTAATGAATAGGCTCCGAAACTACTGGACCGATTTCAAAAATTGTTTCACCTTTGGAATGCTACATTATCCCCGAGTAACATAGGCTACTTTTTATTCTGGAAAAATCAACAGATCCTACGAGATGCGCAATAAAGGCTTCGCTCAAAAACTACTGCACAAATTTTCATGCGGTTTTCATCAATTGATAGAGTGATTCTTGGGCAAGGTTTATCTCCGGTTCATTTTATTTTTTATCTCCGAAAAAACGGATAGTCCCACGGGTAGCGCGATAAAACCTTCGCGCCATAAACCGACTTCCGCGCATATGTAGCCGTGAGCAAAAGCTATGACCCTTAACCCTCTATAGACCCAATCCCGAAATCCACGCAGGCGAAGCCGCGGGCAGAAAGCTAGTTATATATAGAATTTAAAAAATTGTCGTCTACCCAATTACATTCACACAGGCATCCTGTTAGGGTGCAGCAATTTTATTTATCGACAATTTTACAATATTAATCAGAATAAAATAAATAGAATAAATGTGCCTTAGTCATAATTTTATTATTTGAACGAAGAATAATTTATTATTTGTATACTAATTATATTTATTTCTATGTTTTTGTTGTTTTTAATTACACAGTAAAGTAATGTTGTGATGTTTATTTTTTAAATTAATACGTATATTCCCTAATTATTCAAAGAATGTAATTTGATAATAATTGTTATGTAAATAATATTGATTGATATTAATCAATTTGAAATTAATGATTTTATTAAAAGGATATTGGCTACAAAATATAGCCAGCAAAGCAAAATATATACACAGAAAATGAATAAAAATTGTTTTCAATTAAATAATTTTTCTCTAAATAATGCTGATGTTTTCACTGTACTCAAGATTTTGTATAAGCTATGTAATTTTACTAAAATCTGTTTATAACTAGCTTCGAATAGTCATAGCTCTGTTATTTAGAATATTCCTCATTGGCATCATTCGTGAGTCAATTATCGATTAATCGATCTACTAGCGATTGCAAAATGAAGAACTTAATGAATTACTTTTAAGAGTTATCTAGAAAATAATCAAAGATTAATTTCGCGATCAACGAATACCTTATATAATTCAATTAATTATAAGTATAATACTTATAATTGTACAACAATAAATTTTTAATATTATTGCTTAATTTCAGTAATTATGACCTCATAAATGTCAAAATAATAATTAATTACAATTAATCTTTGTGCTTTTGCACTTTTGCAATTAATCTAGTACACTTTAAGTTTTCTATAATATTTATTTCTATTTTATATAAAATGTGTAAATAACAAATTAATTAGGAATTTTGTTAATGTGCTCATAAAAAGTAGGTCACTTTATCAACTTGTGATGTCACTATTTAGTATATTTAATAAGGATATTTCACGGGCGTTCCGCGACTTCCTATGTTACTTTACTTACCTTTGACTACGATAATAATGTTCTTACTTTATTAGCAATTAAAGGCTTAAAAATTACAGTGTCAAAATGCTATACCACCTACAAAGCATGTCTAAATTTCGTTATTCGAATTTAATTTTGTCGTTTTCGAATCATCCCGGGATGTCCGCGGCTCACTTGGACGATTCCAGACTATCAATGAGGCTAGCGCTAGCAACTTTGGACAAATTAATTTTATCACAAAACAGCTGGGATTAACTAGCAGGATTTATTACTCGGCTCCCTAGTTTAAGCTACTTTTTGTTGATGACGCCGGGCTTGTGGGGATTTCATCGTCACTTTTTTATCGTACACTGTACACACGCAGTGTAATATTGTGTAATAAATAACAGGTTCCTCACATAAGTTCAAAATCTAAAGAGGGCTAGTTTAACTTTATATTCAATATATAATATATATTTTGAGTTCAGATATTGGTTCTGTTGTTAGCTATTTGAAATTTCTTGGGTTTTTTCTTTTTGGGAAAAATATACACTTTTAAATGATACCTTATTTTCATATCGCCCCGCGTTGGGCGCCAAAACGGCTACTCTGTTACTAACATAATGCTAAAACTATTTTTCCAAGACCTAGCATACTACGTTTTTTAAACGGGGGTATTGAAAATTGCAAGTTTAAGATTTTTGACTACTTTCTTTAGTGTGATCGGTGCTTCAATCAGAAATGATTTGTCGGTAACGCCTGCCAGTATGTGGAATATAAAATATGGAAAGATAATTCTGGTTATAAGCAGAAACCGTGGAGACAAAAATTAATTCCTTAATTAATGCCTTACGTGTAATGTAATTAGTATCTCATAAGTGGGGACTTGGTAAAACGTAGTACAAAAATTTTAAACTTATTTTTTGTTAGTTGTGGAATTAATTGTCCTACTACTATTATAAAGGCGAAAGTTTGTAAGTATGGATGTATGGATGTTTGTTACTCTTTCACGTAAAAACTACTGAATGGATTTGAATGAAACTTTACCACAATATAGCTTATACATCAGAATAACATATAGGCTACAATTTTTGAGGTTTCTATAGGTCGTAAAAAAACACATTTTTTGCGCTTACATTGCAAACGCTGACTGAATCCTACAAGATAGATCAAAACAATTTACTACAGTATTGTACAACTTAAAAAGGTCTACAAAAAAGTCCGTGATGGTATATGTTTATATCTTAGGAATAACCCACAAAAGGAAAAATATCGTTAAATGTAGTTTATAGGAGCATACTGCAGTAGCTACCTATAGGCCTATGATTAGGGCTCTGCAGTGCTTAGTTACCGTATTTCTTACTTATTACTAGACTAGAAGGGACGAACTTGAAGTCCACGCGAACGAAGTCGCGGGCAAAAGCTAGTATTACAATATTTAAATATATCTTTACATTAAGTAGGCACTTAAATACCTGCTTAATGTAAAGGGAAAATAAATGCTTTATAATAATCATTAGGAATAACCTTGTTATTTTTCAAAAGATATTCTCTTTTAGCCATTCAGCCATCAATTAGAGCTGGACTGTAAATTAGACTACTTTATTATAATATATTGGCAATATTATCTGTCGCTACGCGAAACTTCCGAAGCTGGTCCCTGAAACAAACCACCGCAACTTTGCCAATTCCACCTGCTAATTAGAGCCGTTAGCATTCAACGGGATTAACTTTTCAAATAACAGCTTGCTCAGAATGGCGATTTTCAACTCGCTCCGCATTTTCGAAAAATAACTCGAAGAAAAAGCTATTTAAAATTATTGTTTATACTCTTTCCTGCACATAGAAAAATATAAATGTAATAAATACTAAGCAATCAATATCTACTAGAGAAAATCATCAACTGGAAAGTATAGGGATATCTCACAATATCTAATCACAATACAATAATCTATATTTTAGGACTTAAAACTTCACCGGGGGGCGTCGTCGGTGGTGGAGATCGGGGGAAGTATTGTAGCCTCCCCCGAGGAGGGCTCCCCTGTATCGGCGGGGGAGCGGAGGCTGGGGATTCCTGGAAGTAGCTTGGCGTTCCCGGGGGCTCCCTACATGCCTGAGGAAGGCCATTCCTAAGGTTTTTAGTGGGTAGGCCTCTCCCTACTGGGGAGGAGAGCCCCACATAACCGCCGGCTCGCCACAGCCGGGGTATGCAACTTAATGCAATTTCCTCAGGGGAACAAAAAAAAAAAAGGGTCGAAACACTTAATTTATTTGAAAAGCTTGAGAAATTAAAGAAGCTTAAGAACAATCTTAAAATATATGCGTGTCAATATATTTATGAAAATTTAATATATGTTTTTAAGAACTACGATACATTTAATACAAATTATCAAATTCATCATTTAAACACAATAAATAGAAATAAACTTTCAACATACAGGCTTCAAAAAACTAGAGGTTCGTTCTTAGAGAAAGGTGTAACTTTTTATACCACACTTCCAGAAAATATTTACCGTTTCATGAATTTAAAGTACATATTAAAAATACTCTAATGAGAAATGGGTTTATATATATTATATATATATATATTATATATATATATATATATATTATATATATATATATATATATATATATATATATATATATATATATTATATATATATATAATAACCATAATGGTTAAGCCGGCAATAACCGGCAGCGGCTACATTCTGCGCGGAAGCGAACTCTTACATTTATGTGTGTACTTTATCTATGTAGGCAGCTCTGCGATCGACTTTCAAAAATTGGATGTTTAGGAATCCGTGACCTCAAAATCACAGCGGTGATATCGAAATCGCATTCGTAATTCAAAAATAGGTCTCCAGCAAACGTAAGTAATTGAAAAGGTTCGTCTGTTTCTGTTTGTTCTTATTAATTAAATTGTACTTTCCTTGTAAATTTGTTCGTATTAATTGATCTGATTTGTACTTACTTTATATTTATATGAGTATGTGTCTTTGGATTTTTTAAACCTTTCTAATATATATAAATCTCATGTCACAATGTTTGTGCTCAATGAACTCCTAAACTACTTAACCGATTATAATAAAATTCGCACACCATGTGCAGTTCGATCCAACTTGAGAGATAGGATAGTTTAAATCTCAGTGTCATCATCATCATCATCATCATCATCATCAATTTTAAAAATTCTTTCACCAATAGAAAGCCACATTATTGCGGAGTGTCATCATCATCATCATCATCATCAGCGGACGGCGCGCGATGGCTTCGGGTTTAATTCAGTTCGCTTTCGTGCTCGCTTCGGGGATTATTAATATTATGCCCAACGAAGTGGGCGCGGGTCAGCTAGTAATTTTATAAAAACAAACAGTCAAAGGGAAATCTGATACCCATGTGTTATAATTATAAATCAAGGTTAAATTTTAAACATATCAAGTGTTATTTCTAATCATAAATATATATGTAGTCAAATATCGCTTCTGTGGCTGGTCATTAAAAGTTTTCAATTCATCCACATATTATTATTATTTTTTGTAATTGTATTGTATAAATCGCTGTTTGATTGCCTCATCAATGATCACTGTTTGTTGCTAATCATCACCATCAGCACTGCTTTGATTTGCTTCGTACGGATCGATTGATGTTGCAGTCAAACTTTGAAGGCAGGATGATTGTAAGAAAGGTCTGGTTGTCGCACTATTTCAGGGATTCTACACCTAGTACTAGAGTGTATCTACCTACCTACCGACGCAATCCTGACCGTTCGCGGGCTGCTGCTGAACCTACCCTTACTCCGTTGACACTGGACACTTTTTTTAGACAGTTCGGATACTGAATATAAATTCTAGTTCCCACGACCTACTGTATAGTATATAGAATAAATATAGTTGTAACTAAAATAATATTAACCTTTTATTTCGCTCATGCAAGTAGGAGTAGAAGTGTTACAATATACGAGTATTATACATATATAAATATTTTTGAAAGAAATATATATGTATTAACAACTACGACTAAGGTGCAAATACTCTTATTCATCACACAAACATCTGCCCCAATCGGGATTCGAACCCGGGACCTCAGAGATGACGACACCTTGAAACCGGTTTACTAACCACTGAACTACGATCGATACGTTAATACAGTCGATTTCTACTCAGAAGCTTACTCTTCGACACTCAGTTCGTAAATAATGTTTTGATCTTGTTAACAAAGGACCAAACTTTGTAAATAGGGACTCTTTACTTAGAATCTTTTTTTTTTTTTCGATTGTGATCAAATGAAAAAGAGCTGTAGAGAAGTTATAACAATTGTTATATGAACTTTCTTTTATTTTTCAGATAGGTATAGCTAATACACAACTGATACAACATTAACACACTAGGCGTTGATGTAGTAGAATGTCTGAAGGACTTATTTAAGGAAATTAGTATATTGACCTTAGCAGGTAAATACATTTATGAAAATTAAATTTATGTTCATGAGAACCGAAAATAATTTTCAAATTATGCTACGCTCTTTTATGGAGAATTGCCTTTTCCTATTTGCTGTTTCATAAATTTAAATGATTAGTAAAAAATACTCTTATGAAAAAAGGTTATTATTTATTATACTGTTCAGGATTACTTAAATCATAACAATGCTTGGGTTTCATTTTAATAATAGGGTATTACAGTCTAATTCAAAAAGTGTTTTAATTTAATCTGTTATTGATAAAATACCACAAAAAAATATAAATACATTTTTTTTATTCTAATTATTTCATAAAAACGTGTTTTAATTTTACAATTCTTTGGGCGCGAAAACGCCAATTCTCAGGCCGCCATGTCTGTGACGTCACGGGCATTGTAAACATTACGCTTCGCTGAAAGAAATAAACATATTTTGGTTGTTTATTTACAAGTCCAGTGACGTCACAGCGAATGCAAACATGGCGTACAGCGTTTTTGACATTCGAAGCACAGATAAAAAAACTTGTATTTTCAAATTGAAATATTTAATTTATTTTGCCCTATTCTGTAGTTATTCTGTAGGTATTCTGTAGTTACGTTGCCAAATATTTAGACTACAGTAAATGACATGATAAAACTTTAGCTTTTATATATATAATGTGAACTTGTTTGAACTTGTATAGGAAGTTGGGTTTAGACTATTTATCTGAGGCTAGCTTCTAATTCACAACTCTGTAAAAATACAGGGGGAAAAAAATGCCCTTGCTGGTTCTTTCCAGTACAAGATCGCCCGCCGCATCTTTCAAGCAAAAGTAATTGCTTAAATCCTATTTTAAAAATAAGTTTTTGATTTTGTATACTTGTAAAGTATTACACTGGTTCACTATGAATAAGTTTGTCATGTGTACCATAAGACCTACAGCTTTAATATCCACTTTCTACTAAAATTGGCTACCGTAAGAAAGCACTTGTGTATGCGCTAGGAGAATAAGTTTTAGACGATTCAAAACATCTTTCTATAAAGTGATATTTGAATAAAGATAATTTAGATTTTTATTGATTAGACTTAGTTGAAATTAGCTGATGAGTGTATTTTTTTAACATTAGCTGTCGTGAGACAGTATTGGCGCATTATAACATCTTCGAATATAATATTTAAAATGAGGATGTTTAATTAAACACCTGACCTAACTTTTCGTAGAGAATAGACCAGGAGACCTATTTTTGAATTACGAATGCGACTTCGAAATCACCGAATTCGAATTCGAGTCACCGCTGACTAAATAGTCAGCGGTGACTTTGAGATCACGGATTCCTAAACATCCAATTTTGAAAGTCGATTGGCAGAGCTGCCAACATAGATAAAGTACACACATAAATGTAAGAGTTCGGTTCCACGCAGAATGTAGCCGCTGCCGGTTATTGCCGGCTTAACCATTATGGTTATTATATATATATATAGGTATATATATATATATATATATATAATATATGTGCTACATTCATATATATATTGTATATATCTATATATCTATATATATATATATATATAGATTGAAAAATGAAACAAAACACAGATAACATTTCCACAAGTATGACTTGATTACGAGTGGTTGAGGGCGCTCGTAATGAACACACACCTGTGACTAAGGTAGTCACATCAGTGATATTCAAAAATAAGAATTATTGAAAATCGGTGATTATTAGTCACATCGGTGATTTCTAAGTCGCATTCGTAATTCAAAAATAGGTCTCCTGATTTTTAAATACATGAATATTCTTTCCAGTCGCATTAGTTTTCTAAATTATTTTAAAACATTTAGGTAGTATTCATGACTTAGATAAAATTGCATTAAGCGCGCTGCTATTTTTTTGTGACACAAATGCTTGGTCGGATATGTCGGGAATGACTGATAGCCCTATATTGAAAAAGTGAAGTCATCCTCTGCGTGGAAATTCTTATCGTTTCCTTTTTTCATACACACTGCTTGCCCTTCTTTGGGTGACGCGTCTATGGAGGTTATTAACAGCGATACACTAAACTCTTTTTTGTCCCTGTGTATTTTATAGTTCAGAATATTGTCAATATTAAATTAAATGAAATTGTGAAACTGCTTACGATCTTTTTAATATTATTATTTATTTATTAAGAAATACGTTCCAGTCCGTCTGCATATCCAAAATTTATCGTTTTGATTGGATAATTATTTTATTTTAGTGGTTAAATATTATATGAATGTCTTGTCAGATCACAGATTTATAAACCAAACGGTTTTCACATTTAATAAGCTTTTATTCGAAAATGAAATTCTGGCATATTATTATCGATGTATCAAACAGAAATCCTGTCCTTTATATAGCCTATTTGTTTTTGTACTGGAGCTTATTAAGCAAATGACTTACAATTATTCCCAGAAAAACGTTCTAACTGCGATGAATTTGAGAACCTTCATGATTGCACGCATTATATTATTGTCATCTATAGCATTATGGCGCCCACGTGGGCCGGTCTACTAAATCGGCCATCTTGTTAAGTATGAGCGGTCGCATTACTCTTCTCATAAAAAGCTTCTGTTTTTTATACGCAAAGGGTCGACGTTCGGTGCCGGTGGATTCTGCAAGTCAGAGCTTGCTCATGGTTGTTTAAATAAGTAGGAAAACAAGCAAATATTTATGTCTTAAAAAATTGGTTAGATTCAAAACTCTGGAGACATTATATGATCCAGTATATTGTTTATTATTTAATAATAATATAAACGTTTATTATTCACAAAAACGAACAATATTCATAAACACACTTAAAATAATAATTAAACTTAAAACAAATGTAACATTAAAAACATATGAGTTGAGAAAGTTAACATAATTGGTACTCAGATTCAGCCAGCATACGCTGTACAAGGCTAAATACGGCCTTTTACAGCGCTGTTTTTCAGTCAGTTCTTGTGGCTCCCGTTATAAAATTATAAGTGACTTACATACATCACTCATAATCAATAATCAATAATTATATATAATAAAGCTTTATTACATTCCACATTAATTCGTTAAATTACATAATCAAATCATAAAGTCAAATTATACATCAAAATTAAAATGAAATGTCAATATTTATATAAATTCACAATTCATAATATTTGTTAATAACTTCGTAAATAATAATAATCATTAAAAAAATATATTTCATGCAGAATATATGTTAATTTAATTATTTAGTTAATTTGGACCCCCTTAGGGTAAAAGCCTCCTCTAAAGAATTCCATTCTAATCTATTCTTGGCGATGGACATCCAGTCTCTTCCTGCAGTGGCCTCATAATTATAGATACTATAACTAATATCTATGTAATACTTATTCTTAACACTTACAGCAATAGGTACTCTGTGATGTGATTAATAATAACTTATTAATGACATACAGACATCTCAATCAACAATCTACAGCGAAGAAATCACTATAAAAACATACTCAATATTTAAAATTAACAATACTATAATCAATCCGTCTCTATATCTATATATTGCTTGTCACTATTATTAACAATCATAGCTATAGTCGCTGATGTGATTGGTTAATATATCAGACTAACAAAAAAAAGTTTTAATTAAAACTTAAATTATAATAATATAGTATTAAAAAGCATTTGTATGCTGCACAATATGCATGTCGCAAGAGATTGGTTGAAATAACTATTCAATCAAACAGCTAGATATTATATTGAACATCGCCATTCAACCACACGTCTACATGTCGTTTAGCCAACTAGCTGAACATTGCGAGCATTACCGCTAGATGACCGCCAGTTAACTGGTTAAATATTGATTTGCTATGGTGACCACCGTTTTTAGAAAACCGTTTTTGTCATTGCTAATGATTATTTATTTTCATATCGTTCATGTTCATTTAGTAGTTTGATGGCGAATAACAATTAAGGATGTACAATTTAATATGATTTGTTAATGCAAACTAAAATTAAATTTACTTAAGTATCGAACATCATATACAAAATATTTAGGGATAGTATTCAGTGTATTAAAATACTCCTATGCTTACTTACGAGAATTGCATTTTGCAACACTGCTTTTTGGAGTATCGAAGGAGAAAAAGCCATCATACTTGTATAATAAATTACATTTCTCACCGCTTGGGGTACGTCATGCTGTAAGATTGATATGTCCTGCTTTTAGAACAGCAGCGTTTCGTGGAAGCTTTAGATATGCTGCAACGAAGTGCTGGAATAATCTACCCCCACCTATCAGGAATGCTACTTCGATCTATTCCTTCAAGAACAATTATCGGAAGTATTTGTTAAATGCCCAAAATAAAATTAGTTAAATATCTAGCTCGTATTGATTCTTAAGCAGGTGTCCAAATTATTTTGTGCCCGTTGTATATAGTTATTATATAGTTGTATAATGTTCCTATTGTTGTTGGGTTTGTAATATTGTTGTACTAGTTTTAAGTAATATCTGATGAGTAGTGTAAGTTGTGTCATGCTTTGGAGGACGTCAGAGGTCTGCGCATATTCACGGTGATGGAAACCCCGCTGTCGTTCTAGCGGCTTCACTGAAAATCAGCGTCACAGTGTTCTGTGACTTAAAGCTGAGTCGGTTTTGGTCGCTTATATTATTATTATAATTAATATTTTGTTCCTTTTTGTAAACACTACTAAGCGCCAAATAAATAATATTTCTTTCTTTTTTTTTTCTTTATTTATATAATACGAGGCCTTATATAAGTATGTGGTATTCCTTCAATTATCTGTCATTATTCAATGTGATTTTTGAATCAGCCGTGATGTTGGAATTTTTGAGTGCCTCTATAATTCTATTACAAAGCTAGACATGTTTTTTTTTCCCACGGGAGATGGTAGTGAATCCTACTAAAGGCTGCGCTACTATTGTAGTCGTCTTAATAACCCCTTGGTGTTCGGATGACCTCGCACCGGACACCACCCTCGCCCGGTCTACGGCGGGTGGTAATGTTGAACTCCAGCAGAAGGCTAGCCTACCAACTAAACACTACCTACAAGCCTTGGTCGGGCAGAAGGCCTGCGACCTTATCGGCTTTGAACTAAATAATAATAATCTTTATTTCAGACCCTTTTTGTCCATACAAATGTTAGTAGGTACAATACTTAAGAGCTATGTTAGTAAAAAAAAAATCGAAAGCGAAAATTTAATACAAATAAATAATAATAATACAAATAAATAAAATTTCAGTTCATGTACCTTTCTGAGGGACCAGAAACCAGTGTGTGCACCTTTACCCAGTGCCTCAAAAAGGAACATTCAGCCCTTATGTTTACTGTTGCTTTCAGAATGCTATTGGCGCTCCCACGAACCCTGTGCATCAGTGACGCAGACCTTTTACGCATTATAGAGTCAAACCCAGCAATGTGGGCATCGGCAAACATACCTGATGCACTGCAGTAACGTGGGAGCCCCAGTAGCATCCTCAAAGCATTATTGTACTGGATACGGAGGGCATTATATGCCCGTCGCGTATATCTTACCCACAAGGCGCACGTGTACAGTGTTTGGCAATAGGCCTTAAACAACGTAATTTTTACTTCTGCCGAACAGCGTGCAAACCTGCGGGCCAGGACAGCCAGTGCCCTCCGTTCTCTTTCCATATCATGGTCATCATTTAAGTCCTCAGTGACCACATGGCCGAGATACTTAAACTTAAAGCGCCTGCCCTCCGGAGCGGTGGGCGACATGTGATTAAATGCCGTTGTTCAATAATAGAGCTAAGTATTTTGGTAGATATTTTAAAGAATTGATTGCATTATATAAATAAAAATAAACATTACCACACCCCCTAATCAGCTTAGCTCAAAGTACGCACTGTAAAGCGTGTTTGGTGGATCTGTAGTAACGGGTAGTATTATTAACAGCCATGACACAAATATCCGTAATAAAAACATTTGTCTCCAGCAGGATTTGACTTAGTACTACAGATCGGTATAACTTGGAAAGTCTAGAATTAATTTATAGCATACTAGCGGTCCCGACAGACTTCGTCCTGTCAAAAAAAAAATGTAGTGACAGTTTTTTGTTCCTACTTATTTTATAGATAATATCGCTTAGCCAATCAAATTGCAAAAAAGGTCCAAATGAACTATTACATTTTGTGACTATTCAAGTTTGGAACGTGATATTCTTCCAACGGTGTATTCTGTGCTCCAACGCACACACGCACACTGTTTTGACAGATATGATTGAATTTAAACTTCATATATAAAGCAAATCGACTCTTTGATGTTAGGAAGACATCTACATTGCTTAGACAACAGTGAGTGCTTGCAATATGAACTTTATGTAATAACAATGAAGCTCAAATTGACTGTACATTTTAGTTAGAAAACGTTTGTATGGGAATGAAGGGCTATTTTAGGATTTTTCTGATAATTATTCGAATTTTTCTTGCCGTATAAACCATCCTTGAACTTCAACGAACATTTCAAAAAAGAATTGGCCTAATTGGTCCAGGCGTTGCTGAGTTATGCGCTTACCAACACATTTTGCGATTCATTTTTATATATAAGATTATACTATAATTATCTGATTAAATTATTATTACAATAAATAAATAATACTTAGATTAAGCTATAGGGACATATATATGTCGATATTTTTTCTAATATATCGACACAAATCTATTTGCCAATTTCTAACATTAGACTATTATGGCAGTGAATTTGACCGCACATACAACGCAATAAAGTATACATTATACTTATAAATATCTGTCTATTTTATCACTTAAATACGGCAGACTATCCTTCGTATTTTGGCCACAAATGGCTGGACAGTTGATGGGTATTTAACTTTAATTTGAGGGTAAATGTGAAGGGAGGGATGCCATTATTCTTATTTAAGTTAGACAGGTGAACCAAAAAATGAAGCTACCTGAATAATGCCAACCCACTTTTTTGCTTAGGGATGAATTGTGTTTTTAGACGAAAGCAGTGCTATTTGTCAATTTTATCGATCCTAGATCCTAAAAGGGAGGCTTGGATACTGTTGAATCATGTATGAAAGATGCATAACAAAGATTAAATAAAGTACAGTTAATATGGCAGTTTGGCGAGCGGCGATCAACTCCAAATTTTCAATAGTATTGTTCTTGACGAGCTGATCACGAGTATAGAACGCCATTGAGATACGGTGAGCTAAAATGATAAATTATATCTGTGTATTTGTAGAATCTCTTTACAAATAAATTAACTTTGTTTTATAAACAGTATATTTTGACGTATGCGAAAGGAATACGATAGCGTATTTTGGCATCAAACACTAACGGGGGTGTAACTCAGTGGTAGAGTGTCTGCTTCGCATGCTGAAAGTCCTGGGTTCAAGTCCCAGCACCTCCAAAGACTTTTTTATTTTGTAATTTTTTTATATTTTATATTTATTATTTGTGTTTATGTAAATTGTAGCTTAAATCATGCGTCTTTATAAGACATGGTCCTTTATAAGGAGTGCGCGGGGACATATAGTACAGTCAATATGTCCTTAAAAAAATCGATCTCTCCGAAAAATGACAAACCGGGATTTGACTTGACGAATCGTTAGAGGGGCAAGTAAAAAGCTTAATGTCAGATTTCCGAAGTCCTCCCCCCTGCTGTTTTTGAGAAAATCCAAAAAAATTTTGAAATGCATTTATCTCGGAAACTATTAAGGCTAGCGACTTGTTTTTTTTTTTCAAATTGTAAAGGACACTCAGGACTACATTTTCTTTCATTGAAGCAACATCATCCGACTGAAACTGCAAACGCTAGATGGCGCTAAAGTTTTGAAAAATTGGTTTTTTGCTATTTTCATTGTAAAATATCAATTTTTTTGCAAAAATGTAAATGAGAAAGTTGTTTGTAATAAAATTAGCTACAACTTTTGTTTAAAACATTTTTTTATAAAACTTACCGTTTTCAAGCTATATAGGGGAACAAGTGCAGTTTACAAGCTGAAGCTTGTCAAAGTGTACAAATCGTACATTGTGTGCCTTACTACAGTGTGTTTGTCACACAATTCATGGATACATCAATAAATTGTAATGTTTACTTATTTTTTAATTATTAAACTTTTAAAACTTTGTTTAACATTTTTTTTTTAAATAACAATGAAGTTTTTTTTAGTACAAGTTATTTGAAGCGGTTTTACTAATACAATGCATTAGTAACAGTACATATAAAATGAAATTTTATTAATGCAAAAATCAAAAATCAAAAATATATAATCAAATTTGCAAGTAGCTTTAACTTTGATGAATTTTATATTAACTTTTTGCTATTTGTTATCGACAGCGCAAAAGGTGAATAATAAAAACTAAAAAAGGTACTAAAAAAAACTTCATTGTTATTTAAAAAAAAAATTGTTAAACAAAGTTTTAAAAGTTTAATAATTAAAAAATAAGTAAACATTACAATTTATTGATGTATCCATGAATTGTGTGACAAACACACTGTAGTAAGGCACACAATGTACGATTTGTACACTTTGACAAGCTTCAGCTTGTAAACTGCACTTGTTCCCCTATATAGCTTGAAAACGGTAAGTTTTATAAAAAAATGTTTTAAACAAAAGTTGTAGCTAATTTTATTACAAACAACTTTCTCATTTACATTTTTGCAAAAAAATTGATATTTTACAATGAAAATAGCAAAAAACCAATTTTTCAAAACTTTAGCGCCATCTAGCGTTTGCAGTTTCAGTCGGATGATGTTGCTTCAATGAAAGAAAATGTAGTCCTGAGTGTCCTTTACAATTTGAAAAAAAAAAACAAGTCGCTAGCCTTAATAGTTTCCGAGATAAATGCATTTCAAAATTTTTTTGGATTTTCTCAAAAACAGCAGGGGGGAGGACTTCGGAAATCTGACATTAAGCTTTTTACTTGCCCCTCTAACGATTCGTCAAGTCAAATCCCGGTTTGTCATTTTTCGGAGCAAAAATTGCAGATTGACTGTACTAATAGAACCAACGCGTTGAGGTTATTTAAGAGAAATTTAATTAAAGTGTGCGTGAAGTGTACCAACTGGGTCTTTTTTTTTTGTACCCCTGAGGAAAATGCATTAAATTGCATACCCCGGCTGATGCGAGCCGGCGGTTATGTGGGGCTCTCCTCCCCAGAAGGGGGAGGCCTACCCCCTAAAAACCTCAGGGATGGCCTTCCTCAGGCATGTAGGGAGCCCCCGGGAACGCCAAGTGACATCCGAGAACCCCCAGCCTCCTCCCCCGCCGATACAGGGGAGCCCTCCTCGGGGCTACAATACCTCCCCCGATTTCCGCCACCGACGACGCCCCCCGGTCACGGAAGGGGCGTGGTCCCTCCCGGGTCGCCGTATCCGCGGCGAGCGCCGGCGAGTTTTTACAGACTGGTCCCAGGGGTTTTAAATATGCCTCTCATGGAATCCAAGTTTATTTCGCATAGATATACTTTGTGCTTCTGATGGTTGCCCACCTGACGAGGCTCAGAATAAAACAAAAGTCAATAGTGATAGGACGTTCCCTACGTCAAGAAACTTTGGTTTATATTGTATGTGGTGCCTTGTAGAAGATCCAGTTGATAAGTCAAAACCATAAAAAATAACTAAAATCATAAACCTACAAGGAGAAGTTCCAACAGTTAGAACAAAACAGTCGTTATTGCCATTACTAGTTATAAATAAAATATTACTTCCATTTGTCAAACCGAAGGTTCGGTTAAAACAAAAGATGGTGTTATAGCAATTTTTAAGATCTTCAGTTAGTACTTATACATACATATTATACGGGTATATCGTAGTAGTGTCCTGTAGCGAGCATATTAGGCGCAGAGGTGACGGGCCCGATATTGGGGACCACATCCATCTTTTGAAGTAGGGCGCAGAGCGGAGGTGATCGAGTTTCCAGAAATATTTTCCGGTTTTCTCATATCTTCAAATTGTTCGGAATTCACTCTCTTACTCTATGAATTACAACCCATTGAATATACATCATATACACATTATACAATCTTGGACTCATTTAATGGAAATTAACATTCATTATTATTTCTTAAAAGCTTACCTGAAATGTGTCCTGTTGACGGAAATGTTAACTGCGTTAATTATCTGTTATTTAATGAGTTCATGTTCAGCTGTCATACACACAATGTATCATACATAATGTTTGGTATTATAATAAATAAACTCAACAAAAAATATGAACGAGTTCACGAAACATAATATTTCAAGTTTTGGCGCCATTGTTTACTATACTAGCTGTGCCAGCGACTTCGTCCGCGTGGAATAGTTATTTTGAGCATTATATTTATTTTTGCAAACAACCACCTCAGCTGTTACCCGATCTTGACAATGCGACATATCCAAATTTGATTACCATAAAAACGATTCTAGTGAGTTAACATTAAAAGATAGACAACTGTCGCGGACATTGTTTTAGATCATTTTAAGAGGAATAATTCTTTCATACATATTTTTTTGGTATCTAAAACCGTTTTCGCAGCGCACGTAACGGAAGCCCGCAAAGATGAATAATTTTCCCCGTTTTTTCCACATTTTCCATTATTTCTTCGCTCCTATTAGTCGCAGCGTGATAGTATTGTAGCCTAAAGCCTTCCTCGATAAATGGGCTATTCAATAAAAAAAGAATTTTTCAATTCGAACCAGGAGTTCCAGAGATTAGCGCGTTCAAATAAACAAACAATCAAACAAACAAACAATCAAATAAACAAACTCTTCAGCTTTATAATATCAGTATAGATTAACGCTTTAATTCTTTTGCTTTTACATCACATTTCGTCGTTTGGTTTAAAATGTTGATATTTAATGAAATCCGTTGAAATCCTGAGATTTTTGAGAGTCATTATCACAGCTTACAACGTTCCCAATGAAGGGCACAAGCTTACTCGAACTACGTTAGGGCGATTTAGGGCCTCTGTCATCCACACTGGGCATGAGCAGTTAGTTCGGTTGACTACATACAAATTCCTTCCCAGGTATATGTCGGTTATCCTACGATATGTTTTTTCACCGTAGGAGCGTCAGATTGTACATATACAATTCGATGGAAATGACATTGGTATACTCGTATGGCAGGATTAACCCTAGGTCCCCTTAAAGAATTGGGAACTTTATGTGCCAGTGGATTCAGTACATTGCACGATGTCAAAGGTCCTCCAGTGGTAAGCATATACTGGGAATAGTAGCATCGAAAGAGGTAACAAGGTGAACTTTCGATTTGAGGCTTCGAATGCTAGATCGTGGCTTTGTGGCGAACCTTAGATTACGACTATCTGCCCGCAAGAACACAGCGTTTCCTTTAATTAACATAGACAAGCGTTCAGAAGTAACAAAAACTAGATGTTTTAAATTTTGAACACGCATCAGAGTTTTGACTATGATGAAATATACTTCTTTTTAAATGGCAATGCTACGTAGTTACGACGTCATCGGCCTATTCAACTTCATATAAATACTTGAGATTCGAAACTCATTACCGAGTTTATTCACGTAACTGATTGGTATTGTTATACTCAACAAAGTTTTAGGGTTTTCTTAACGAGTCGCGGCGGCAAATTATAGCTCTACCACATGTGCTTATAAGTTTCATAATAAATTACGCTTCAAGTCTCAACCGAATACTGTATTGAAAGACTTTCGATTTTCGTACGGCACCGAGTAGGCACTAATATACTATTTTATTAAAAGATAGATATATAGAAAGTATAGATGCTGTTTTCGCCAAAAAGAGGTTACGCGCTTGTTCCCGCACGCGCTCGCTAGTAGATAATAGTGCGTACAACGTGGCTGGAGACGTATTTTTGAATCATTAGACGTAAATTTCGAATTCGAATACGAATACAAATCGTGCACGAAATTATTTTTTACTGCTTACAATTTTATAGATTTTTGAATCACTCGAATTCAGTGTTGTCATTAAAAACTAATTCTTAATTAGATTCCGTTTCACGCAGAAAAATTAAAAATCACAACAACAAAAACAAAAAAACCGTCGATGAAACGCACACGTGAAACGAATCACTGTCAACGTCACTTCAGCGTTGGATATAAAAACGAGTGGGTTGAACCACTCGTTGTCTCGTCAATAAAGCCAGTAGGGTCAATAGGACCAAAGGCTAGGCTGAGTTTAGTCGGTAGGTCTGTGTAGTCGAGCCGTCTCGACAGTACCAGGAGTCCGACATAATCAACGCATCCCTGCTTGCCTGTTGCGTTGGTATCCATGATGGATTCTCAGCCTCCTCTCCTGAGGAAAAAAAAAAAAAAAAAAAACCACTCGTTGCACAACGCACGAAATGAAAGTTCAGAAATAGTGAATTCGGTAATTCGTATACGAATCTCACGATTTCGAATGCGAATTGGTTTTCTATTGTTTCAAATATTCGTCTCCTGGACTGACGCGACAATAACAGACCGACCTATCCGCGACCCGCACCTTTACATTTTTATTCCTATTTATTGTGAGTGTACCTAAATTGTGCCACTGGGAATATTGAAGAGAAAAGAACTTACTGTGTAATCTCTATGGTCGACCTAGGGTTCTCCGAAGGCGTATTGAAATGGCGGTAACAATTTGATTTGATAAACAAACAAAGATAACAGGGCCCAGCACGTTGTTCATATATATGAATTTTCCCTATCAGGTGCCAAGTATTATTATCAATTAATGAGTTCATTTCTTAGCATAGCATCATTACATTCCTTACTGTTCTTTGACTTAATAGCTTCATTATATAATATGATGCGAAACACCGGAGTCAATTCTCTTATCTTGCAAACAAAATCAATTTTATTATCTTCCAAACAAAATCATTTGTAAAACACTCAAACAAAACATGAATAATCACTACTAGGTAAATTAAGATAACATTCACGGTGAGCATCCTACTTTATAGAGCATCCTACTTTATAGAGCATCCTGTGAATTATATTCGTAAACAACACGCACAGCCACCTCACAGCACACTGCCTCACACTGATAAAAATATAACGAAGGTACTGCAAAATTCTAATTATATATACCTACCCACCTGTGCACAACATTAACTAAGTTCTTGCTACTATTATGTGGGTCCCACCAGGTATTAGTTGCTAAGTACTAGTTTTATAAACGCTATTATGTATGAATATTTTGATTTTTGTATATGTACGCGTGAGTCTCCGATGAATGGAATGTACGGAAAAATCCATCGGATTTATGTTACATTCGCCGAAATCGATCATGTAATTCTGTAATGTTTTTGTTAAAATAAATAATAATAATTAACTAATTTGTATCTTCTAAATCACCAAAAAAAGCATTACTTTTTTGTTATTAATCGCCGCCCCGCACTATAATATAATCTTGTATCGTGGGTGCATGGTGCAGTCACAAACATAAAAGTTCACATGCACATACACACATACACGCCCAAAACGGAACAAACTTCTGCAGGTCATACAAATTATTTGTCCCATGCGGGAGTCAAATCCTCGACTCGTGGCGCAGCAATCTCATGCGTGTCGTAGCTAACCTTGAAAACATTCTTTGTAATATTACTTGTTTATTTTGTTAGACTTGCTAAACTAGAATGCAAAACTTTTAGATTTAGTATTCTTTTGACTTTTTACACTTTGACTTTTCTATTCTAGAACAACAAAGCAATAGTCAATGGAGTAGATAAAGAGGGAGAATCGAAATTAAAAGAGATCGCAATGAAAGAGACACAGGAAGAAAACCTTCATCTCTTAGCTCTTAATTGAGTTGTTGCCAGAGCGTTTACTATTTAGAAACATGTGTTGCATATCCTAAACTTCATTTTTGGTTTGGTATTTGGCAATATAAAAGATCTAATTGCGGTCGCACATTTGCCTGTAAATTGAAAGCAATGTATCTCACATTTCTTTGCCGAATTTAGAGGTAAGAATATGTCTCTTAGGTTCAAAATCCACATTTTCATAGGTAAAACTATAAAAGAGAACTTTAATAACTAAAAAAGATTCCTTGGAAATGTTGAATTAAAATTTTAGTACGTATTCTAAGACTTTTTTTTTGTTCCCCTGAGGAAAATGCATTAAGTTGCATACCCCGGCTGCGGCGAGCCGGCGGTTATGTGGGGCTCTCCCTCCTACCCACTAAAAACATCAGGGATGACCTTACTCAGGCATGCAGGGAGCCCCCGAGAACACCAAGCTTACCGGGAACCCCCAGCCTCCGCTCCCCCGGCCATACAGGAGAGCCCTTTCGAGGAGGCTACACTACCTCCCCCGGTCTCCTCCACCGACGACGCCCCCCGGCCACGGAAGGGGCGTGGTCTATCGGGGTCGCGGTATCCGCGGGCGCGACTCCCTCGCGCCCGCCGGCGACCCGCGGCAGCCCCGCAGCTGTGGCTACCGAGCCGGCGCCGCCTCCTTCGAGGGGGATCGGCCATCTCCCGACCCCGCTCGGCGGCCTCCTTCTGGAGCATCACTGCTTCACAGAAGAAGGCACAGCCCTCCAACCTCCCTCGTCCGCCAGCATTGCCGCAAGCAATGCCGGCGGTGACAGATCTCGCCCGATCTCTGCGACCAAGACTCGGCGCTCGGAGACCCACGCGGGGCACTCCGCCAGCGTGTGCTGGGCCGAGTCGAGGTCGGATGCGCAGTGGTGGCAAT